>VWZX01001930.1:733951-804650 GCA_013399015.1 Galbula dea | reverse complement strand
ACAAGAAGGACACGAGGTTGTTAGAGAATGTCCAGAGGAGGGCCACAAGGATGGTAAAGGGAACGGAGGGGAAGTGTTATGAGGAAAGGCTGAAAGCACTTGGTCTGTTCAGCCTGGAAAAGAGGAGACTTAGGGGAGACCTCATAGCTGTTTATAACTTTCTCACCAGGGACGGAGGGGTGGGCGCTGGCCTCTTCTTTCTGGTGACTGGCGACAGGACACGGGGGAACGGCATGAAGCTGTGCCGGGGGAGATTTAGATTGAATATTCGTGGGAGCTTCTTTACCTAGAGGGTGGTGGAGCATTGGAACAGGCTCCCCAGGGAGGCTGTCATGGCCCCTACTCTCATGGAATTTAAGCAGCACTTAGATAAGGCACTTAGGCACATGGTGTGACTGGGGAGTTGCCCTGTGCCTAAACATGAGTTGGACTAGATGATCCTAATGGGTCCCTTCCAACTCTGGAGATTCTGTGATTCTGTGATCAGATATCTAGCGTTGCCTTTCACAGAGACTGGTGAGGGGAGATTACTGACTAACCATTTGGTTTTACATAAAAGAAGCTAGCAACGTGCATAGGTCAAATTGTCTTTCTGCTTCATGCATCACAACCTAGAAGGCTGCTTTCCTACCACTGCTGCAAATCATTCTTTCAAAAGTTTTCAGGCTTTGTCTTCAAATCACTTATCTTTGATTATTTCAGTCCCACTGTATAGTCTACCATGTCTTGAGGCCATGGGACAAAAGCCATGAGTCCTACAGTACAACTGCTCACTTAATTCCTTGGGTGTCTTCCCTGCTGATACACAGTAGAGATTGGCATCTAATCTATATATAGTACAGCACCAGAGCCAAGACACAATGGCTGCATTCAGCATGCATACATGATGATGTCAGCAATGGCTGTTTAATTGCATCATGGGAAGTAAGGGGAGAAAAGAATTAGAAGGAAAAAAAAAAAAAGAAAAAAGAAAGGGGGCCCCTGGCCCCTCTTCTTTACATAATTTCCTTCACCACCAGATGGGAATGCACGGGAATGCTGGCCTCACATCTCTGGAGCTCCCTCCCCAAAGCCTGGCATAGCCACATCTGTTTCCCTGATTTCCTACACTTCTGATCTTCTTCACCTGCCCTGCACCCCACCACCTTGGGAGAGCTTCCTGAGATGCTGATACCACCATTTGATTTGGCTTCCTGAGGCTTGCTCCCTCCTTCCTTATTTTTACTTCTCTGGCTTCCAGTAGCATCCAAAGGCTTGTAGCTGTGAAACACCGAGGAAGGGTAGGGTCTGCACTGTAGAGACCACACAGGCCCCTTTGCTGCTTTTATTTAAACAAATGAGCATCTGTACTGCCAGGCAGTGGTTCACAAAAGGGGCTGTCAGGCTCAACACAACTCCACTGCTCTGTGGCTAGCAAACACAAGGTATACAAACTTCTCTTCATAGCAGCCATCCATCATCATAAATGTATGTGGGTTTTATTTGAAAGGAGAGACAATACCTTGCTTTAATAAAGTGAAGAAGGGAAAAGATTCTCAGAGTGACAGTGTTCCCCTCTCTGAGACCTACAGCATCAGCCAAACCCAACAGCTTTAAAATTTCCCTGAATCTCTGCCTTTGCTTTAAAGTTCCTCCTCCTGCAAAGCTGACCCATGGTATCCTCCATTTTAAGAAAGTTTCCCTTTGTCTTATCCTCTAGCCTATTTATAGCTCCTGTGGCAGAGGTATACTGGGAAGGCTTTACACCAGCAGGCGCACAGAAAGGAGGCATGCTGCAAAGGGACATTTAATAGCCTCCAAGAAACACGTGGCTCCTTGGGGGTTCATTTTCTGGAGGAGGCTCTCACCCAAAGGCTTTCAGCTGCCTGTTTTCCCGGTGGCATGTGAGAGGGGCTTTGCACTCTGATGTGAGTGACAGGCCAATTTTGTAAATCCACTTTTATGACAGACTATAGGGTCCCACAGAGGAGACAGTCGCCTGCTGCCAGTGCCAGGAAGAGCTGTCCAGGCAAGAGCTTCTCCCTTCTTGGCTTCCTGGTGGAGCAGTGGGGAGGGGAAAGCCCTTTTCATGGGTCACTTCTTGTTCCCAGAGACTTTGCAGAGAAGTCAGGATCTGAGAATCCAACCTCTTATGTGTCACGCAAGTGCACAACAGCCTCATGCTGTAACCTGAGTCTGGAAGAACTGAATGATGCAAGGTAGCAAAAGCTTCCTCTGAGTCCATCTTACATCTCTCCTCTACAGGAAATGCAATTATAACCACAACAAATGCTCACATGAACCAGAAACTTTGATTATCACCCTGCATGGCTGCTTGTTTGTTTGTTTGCTCTCGTAAAGGAGCACATTAGCTTTTAATTTAGTGTCCCTCACCAGTGTTGGTTTCAACACATAAACCCCTAAATATTGTAGGTCCAGATTACATCAAAGCCTGTTTCCTGCTAAGGACAATGCAGAAATAGCTCCACTTTTCTCTCTCAGCATTCAATTTATACCTCCGGAACTGATCTGCCTTGGTCAGAGCAGCTGTGGGAGAAAAGCAGCACCTGAATGCACATCAGGATTAGTACTGCATGCAGCACAAATTCATCTGAGGGCATGTGTTGTTTTCTGAGGGTCACGGTTTGCCAGTGCTCAGGGAATTACTCTGCATGGCCCTGAGGCAGAAGTGGTCTGTCCAGGTCACCCAGGGAATTATACGGAAGCAGAATGTGGTGGGCAGCACTTGGGAGAGCCAGCCTGAAGATGTAGATGATGTCTCTTTGCAACCAGCCAAAAAAATGGAAGATACTAGTGACCCTCTTAACAGGCTACACAAGCGCTTCACCTTTCTCTGCACAAGGTCAGCCATCACGGTGCTGCGGCCTGTTAGGGGATACTCACATCCTGATAACGAATAGCTGAGGGTGCCAGGCTTCCCAGCTCCTGCAGTCAGATCTGGAGGGGAACAGCTGCCCACGCCTGAAGTTTACACAGCTGTGGGGAAGCATTAGCAGCTGACAAGCCATTCTCCCTTAAGCGTTAGCTTATGCCACCTCTCAGGGTTAAAAGCACTCCCCCAGCTGAGTAAAAGGATCCTGTGGATATGAACAAGCACGAAGGTAGGGCAGACTTTTGAGTTACAGCTGAGTTAACTGTGTGGAGAGGATAAATGAGAAGTGAGGTATCAGAGTAGCAGTAGCAGGAAACAGGAGGCTAATAACAAAACATTTGCAATTATTAGCCCATAATGTTGGCACCTGCCTTCTACCTCCAGCTGCTCAGAGGTTGCATTTCTTGACCTGCAGAACATATTTACAAGGCATGTTTATTCCGCCAAGCTTCTCCTGAAGGGCAAAGAGCTCTGATGGGACATTTTGTTGAAGGTAAGTTTGAGAGCCTTTAATACTACTCAAGCATCAGTTTTTGCTTAAGTCCAACATCCAGACAGTGAAATCACCTCCTTGTGGGCCAAAGTCTGGATTTAGATCATTCTTAATGGTAGGCATCACATTTGAAAGCTGTGAGAGGCTAAGGGTAGAGTAGAGGGGAGAACAGACATTTGCATCTTCTGGCCTTGAGCCCATCCTGGAGGGCAATAGTCTCACTGTCACTATCAGAGATTAAAGTCAACACAGGTACTTAGTCTAACAAGAAATCTGATTTAACAGATGGTGAGTAAAGACAGATTTGAGAAGTCTGGAAGAGGAAACTGGTTTTAGTGATGCAGTCATTGGGAGGTAAAGGTGCTAAAAGTGCTTGTGGTGTTACATTGTTAAAAATGTATGATTTTCTGCCAGAATTTCCGGGAAAAAAAGAAGTAATTATTCAGAATGCACAGGAAAAAAAGGGAAAAAAATAATTTTGTTTCCTTGCAGATGCATACTAATTAGGAGAGCTAAAGCAAAGCTTAAGCACAAAGGTGTTCTGGGAGACTCTATCAATAGAAGTGAAAAAAACTTTCTTTACTACATCTAAAAATGACACCTTTGCATCAGTCACCTGCAGAGCTCAGTGGTGCAAGGCAAGACAGTAGTGGTTTACTTCTCTCTGGAAATGGAGAGTAGAGGATCAGTTCCTAAACCTGGTTGTGTCTCTGGGGTTAAAAGTAATGTCAGCTGTTTGAGTGCAAGATCCCTGCTTCCCAAAGCCAGTCTTTGGAGTGTGTAGAGATGTGAAGATGCACACAACAAGATCTATGGATTTCACCTGTGTATGTATATATGGGAGGCTATCTTTGCTCCCCTCTGGATCACATCACATCCTAACAAGCACATCTTTAAACTCAAGGTGACCCTGCTGTAGTGGAGATGGATGGGTGGAGGAGGGAGGGTGTCAAGAGCTTGAATTAATATGCTGAGCAAGCCAGTTCACCATGATTTATAGTATGAGGACAAAACTTACTGCTTCTTTGCTCCCCAACCCTCTACCCTGCTCAAGATCCAGCATACCATGCAGGAAGCTCAGCAACACACGCAGAAAGTTGAACTTACTACTGTACTTACTAATGGATCCAATGACAGATATACGGTTGAGCAAGAGTCAGTATGCAAGAGCAAGCATGGCAAATTTGGAATCTGAGGCAAATTTAGAAGTTTGTGCTTGCAAGAGGAAAAATGAGGAAAGGAAAAAAAAAAAGCACAAATCAGGGCTAAAGTGGCTAGACTTAAGTGGCACAGTTGTCCATGGAGTACAGTTGTGGTGAAAGCCAAAAAAAAAGGATATTCCTCTGAGTAAAATGAGTAAGTTGCTAACAGTGAGCTCAAAAAACAACAGCAAAACCTTCCTCTTTCACTTATTGGGTAGTATTTGACAAATGTGAAATCCCCAGAGACTGCACCAGCATCAAGGTCTTGCCAAAGTCTTTCTCTGTGGATAGACCTGTTGGAAGTGTTCCCTTTGTACATTGATTTACTAGTCAAAATTTGAGCATGGAAGGCAAAGATCCAAGTGGGATGCAATGGTGTCTCTTGGCTCTTTGCTAACAAATACAGAAGGAAGGGGATTCTCAGGTACACCAGGACAGGGAGAGTTTTAGGTCTTTCTAATTACTAGAAAATACTGTGAAGAACTTGAAGCTATGAACCACTGTTATATCTTTGTATGTCCGTGGACTTCTTTGGTATAGTGATATTGGAGACAGAAATGTTTTCTGGCTTCTTAGGTGCAAAATATCAACAATTACAACAGAAGTTCGGTGCTATACATTTATTATTACCTGTGCATGTTCAGGGACTTGCACCAGCCACTCAGCGACTCCTGCTCACAAGCCCTTCTGGGCTTTGGGATTTGACACTGCCTTAGCACACAGCAGGGCAAATGGTATTTGGCTACTGCACCATTTGATGTGGGTGGTGTAGGGGAGAGTTCTTTATGTGAATGTTTGCTTCTGAAATTACAGTAAAATATCCCCAAACCCACAATTACTGTACCTGGTTCTATTTAATAAAGCTTTTAACCTCCAGACCCCTGGCTTTTCCAGCTGTATTGCTTTTGGCAGGAACATCGTTCTGTTTGTCCTGTAGTGCTGCTGGCGGAAAGCAGATGCTTTCCTTCAAGTAAATGAAGCCTCCAAGTATGGAGAGTGGAAAACACATCCTGACATTGGAAGCAGATGCTACAGGATGACTCAGGTGCAATCTTCTTCTGCCTCAATGTCCTATTTTCCACCGAAATATAAAGGGGGGGGTGTCTTTTTATGCATACTTAGGCTGCAGTGGCTGTGCAGTTAGTCAAGGACAGAAAAATGTTGCCAAAAAGAGACTTTTCCAACTAGGTGGAAGCTGGCTGATATCTTCAGACCTATTTCGATGCTGGTTAGGTGTCTTTGAAGATCTGGCCAGTTATGCTCAGATTTTAGCATTGCTGAAATGTTTTAACACAGTTCTGATGTGATCTTGACAGAGTTATGATTTCAACACAGTTTAAATGATAGTCTTGCCTCTAGTGCAAACTACACTGTTTCAAATTCAGACCAGCAACAGCACATGAAGGGAGGACAAAATAAAGAAGAGAGAAATGGGTGTGAAAAACACTGGAGAGAAGTGAATAAATGAGAGAAACCTCAGCAGAGCAACACAAAGGAGAACGAGCAGAATACAGAGAAATACCTCAGATGCTCACGTAAGCAGTGAGATTTCATTTATTTGGCACAGAGGGACAATAGGCCCACTAACCAGGATAGCTATTGTTCTTTTGTTTTTAAGAAACAAAAAGGGTAAATATGAAGCATGAGCTTCCCAGGGAAAAACCGTAAAAATAAGTTCTCATCCTGCTGTCTACTGAGTAACCAGAAGCCTCTTGTGCTTCACCTATCATCCCCTTGCTGTTATTCACCCATGTGTTTGTCAGCTTAGAAAACAAAAACATACTGAGGCCTTGCTCTGTCTGAGGAGAGCTCAGGGGTTTCTAATAGCAGAACAAGTTAATTGGATCAAAAACTATTGAGTCGATGCTGCACAGTGCTATCTGCTGTGTAGTTCTACATGCGAGTGCTCCAGCAGCTAGTGTTTCAGAACAGAGTGTAATATTGGCATATACCCTTTAGCTTTATTTCAGTGTTTTTCATGATGAAGATGGAAAGTCATTCCTAACCACAGGAAGCCTCAAAATGTTGCGTTCCTTCAGCAGTGGTGGAAGGAGAAGAAAAGGAGGACTTTAGAGAGACAGAGGTGCTCAAATACAAGATGATAGCTAGGGAATAAGGACTCACTGTTCAGGGACAGTGAATTGCTTTTAGCCTTTTATAAGCTCAGGGAGGGTATAAGCTGTAAACAAGGTTCAGGAGCTCTGGCACAAATACAGTGGATTCTGTCAGTGAAAAGGACATTTTGCAGCGTATAGGTAGCCTTGTGAATCCGTTAGAGCTATCTGAAGCATGGATGTACAAAATTCCCCTCTTCTGTCAGTTAGCTGGAAAGCAAACAGCTGTCACTGAGGAAGGCAAGGGTGTCAGATATGCCTGGAGACATCCATGTGGGAATCTCTGCCCAATTAAATTATTTCTGAATTCAAAAGATGACAGCTTCTTATCAAGGGAGCTAGTAGAAGGTGTTATTTGGGAAACCCAAACAGATCAACCATGTGTTCGTTGTCCAGGTAGTTATGTTCTTCAAGACTAACTAGCTTCATCCGGAAAAGGACAAGCTCTGCAGCATCACAACCTTCTGTGGCAAACAGGACGAACAGAGCTGGGGCAATGATTTCTTAACCTCTGCTAGTCTAATCTGTGGTGAGTACTCAAATGTGAACATATGGATATATAATATAGAGAACGCAGCCCCCAAGCCAAATCCTTTAGTGATACATAAGGCAAGTTCCCAGGTGAATATACTACTGAGGGGCATAATAAATATTCACGGTTGTTTACAACTTAATGCCCATTAGTTGCCCCGTGGACTTCACCAGCAATTCCCATTGCTTGGTCTTGCACAAGGCCACTAGCACTCCTGAGTGTCTCAGTTTTCTGAAGAGCTTTTGGCAAGAGAGCCTCACAAGCATGGCTCACAGCTGTGTTTAGTACCTGTCAGCAAAAGACATTTTTAACTAAATGATCTAAGATAGTGTTATTTGCGTGTTTGAGGCCTAAATAGTGTTAGCTATTTGTGCATTTAAGGCCTAAACAGAGAAAGAACATAATTCAATATACTTTAATAGCCAGTTTTCCTTTTATGTGGTGTTTTTGAAACTTGTCGTTACTTAACACTGATTCGTTTAAAAAAACCCACTTTATTGTCGTTACTTAACACTAATTCGTTTTGAGTTTTTCTTATTTACAGATGGTTTAATTCACAAATCTGCCTGTATCTTTTAATATTTTTATTAATTTTCCTGTTTTATTTTGTTGTTTGGCTTTACAATCTCTACGGCAGTTTCACGTTTTTAAACTTTTCAGCGTTTCCACTGTCCCTGTTAAGGGTACAATGCCATGTGTCCTCCCTCTCCAGTACCAGCCCCTCTGGAACAAGAAGGCCGTGCTGCAGCCGAAACTTTGAGCAGTTGCTGGCTGTGAGGAGGTACATTACGATAACTGGTGCGTTTGTATTTAATTCGGTCTTACTGCAGTGCAAACGGCATCGCCGCCGGTTTTTGCTAACTTCATCGCGTCAGTTTAGAGGAGAGGAAACGCCTGCCCCTGGCTAGCAGCAGCCCTCGGGCACGCTCTCCACGGCACGGCAGAGCTGGTAACAACCGTAACGGAGCAGAAAGGAGCTGGAGAACACCCCTACACCGGGCGTTAAGAAAACAAGTAATCCAGCGACTTTTATGTTTAAAGCTCCATTAACGCCGCGATGCTTCCAAAGACCGGCCCCGGACCGCCGCTCGCATCTCCAAGCGAAAAAGGGGCGAGGGGCAACCCCCTGAGCCGCGGTCTAGGCGCGTCAAACCAAAGGGAGGGCAGGGGGTGGGTGATGGCCCCAGTGCCGAAACCAGCAACATTAAACACTCGGGGAGAACAGCGGGGCTGGATGCGGGTGGATGGGGGCAGGTCGGTCAGGAGGAGGGTGAATGTTTCCTGCCCGCCGCCACCGCCCCCCGGCCGCCCCCCGCGGCCGGGCGGAAGTCAGCCCGCGCCGTCGGAGCTTAAAAGGCTCCCGCACGCCGCGCAGCCCCAGTGCTGGCGGCCGCAGCGGGGCCGGAGCCAGCGCCGCCGCCAGCCCTGTGGGCCACGCGCTGCCCCACACCCTGAGCTCCCCATCGTCTGAGGGCCGGGCCGCACGGCTCTGCCCCTCTGCACCCCGCCAGGCAGGGGGAAATGCGCCGGGCGCGATGGTTCTCTCCGGATCCCACGCTGCCCGGGACGGTGCTGCCGCATCGGTGAGTGATTCCTGCTAATTCGCCCCCCGGGGTCGGTGGGCTCCGGCTGGGCAGATCGCGGGGGAGGCGGGCGTTTGGGGGTTTTGCTGGATTTTCTTTTCCCACCCTCCTCCCATCCCCCCTCTTGGGGTTTTATATTATTTTTGTTTTCTCAATAAAACACCACGCGAAGAGGCGAGATGACAAAGGAAATGTGATCCAAGGCGCTGCAGGGGCTCGGAGAGAGCGAGAACCGGGGAGGAGGAGGAGGGGGTGAGCGTAGAGCTCTCGGATAGCATTGCACAGCGGCTCCAATTTGTGCGAGTGAATATAATACACCCCCCATGAATAATTCAGAGCGGCCGGCGGGGACCTGCCGCTGCTCCTCTGCTCGGCCGCCGCAGCGTGTGAGAGCAGCGCGGAGCCCGCGGCGCTGCCCTGCCTGCCGCTGGCCGGGAGAGACACCCGAGTCGCCGGGCACCGCGTGTGGCAGGGCCGCTGCGGGCCCGGCGCTGCCCTCTGCGAGGAGCCGCGCTTCAAGGGAGGTGGCCTGTGGGAGCAGGGGCTACCCTTCTTAGACGTCCCTGGAGCCCTTCTTCTTTTCCCACCTCCTCTTTCTCCCCGGCGTCCCGTGAGCGGGAGTTTTCTGCCGGTGGGGTGGGCACCAACGCCTCCTTCCATCCCCACCCCCCAGTCATGAGGTGGTGGAGCAGGCGTCGGCGGGGGAGGACTAGAGCCAGAGAAGTCTGCCTGGCCACTGTGTTTCAGTGCCTCTCTCTCTCCTAGAGCTGCTCTGGATTGCAAAACTGGAGGGGGGAACTGAAACGAAATTTCCCCTTCCCCCCCGACAAGCACAGGTTTAAAGGAAAAGAGGAAAAAATCCAACGCCCCAAGAAGAAAGAGAGAAACTTGAGTTAAGCCCCTGCTTCCCTCCGCCCGGCCGAGAGGGATTTGCACTGCCTCCCCGGCACCCCAGCCCTGTCCTGCGGCCGTGGGAACCGGAGCCGAGCCCCGGCGGACAGAGGTCCGGTCCCCACTGAATGCGGTGGGGATCGGGCCATTGGCGCCCATGCACTTTCTGTTTAGGAAGAAGGAAAGTAACCAAACCACGTTGTCAAAACTGCTGACCCAAGGGGGAAATGAGAAGACTATGTGAGGTATTGACCGATCTGGGAATCGATACAATTTGTCTAATGCAACGGGGGATCGTGGGTTAAGTACATGTGAGGGAAGAGAGGAGGGGATCCGCTTGCTGAGAGAGAACGGGACAACTACTGCACCTACACCTTGATACCAAAAATACCCGCCCGGCAGCGAGGTACGAGAGGATCCAGCTCCCTGCAGACCGCCAGATCGATGACGCCGTATTTGCAAAACCGGCCAATCGATCCCACTTGGCAAAACGACTAATCGATGCCAGCTTGCTCGTAAGCCGCTTGTAGAGCTGTCTTCTTCAAACGTCCCTCGTCGCCTTTTTTTTTTTTTCCCCCCCACCCACACTTTTTTGTTGTTGTTAGTGAGGAAAGTTAAATTTTCACTCCCCACTGCGGAGTCGGACCCATCGCAAATGGCATCGTTTCCCGAGTCCGACTTCCAGATCTGTCCGCTGTGCAAGGAGATGTGCGGCTCGCCGGCTCCCCTCTCCTCCAATTCCTCCACCTCCTCGTCCTCCTCGCAGACCTCCAGCTCCTCCGGGGGTGGCGGCGGCTCCTCCTGCGGGGGCCCGCCGCGGCGGCTCCACGTCCTGCCCTGCCTGCACGCCTTCTGCCGCCAGTGCCTGGAGGCGCAGCGGCACCCCGGCGCGGGGGACGCGCTCAAGCTGCGCTGCCCCATCTGCGACCAGAAGGTGGTGATCTCGGAGCCCTCGGGTATGGACGCGCTGCCCTCCTCCAACTTCCTTCTCAGCAACCTGCTGGACGTCGTCGTCGTGGCTGCCGCCGCCGACGAGCAGAAGAACGGCCGCGCAGCCGGGACCGGCCCCGCCGGCGGCGGCTCCGGCCCGGGAGGGGGCAGCGGCGGCAACAACCGCCACCACGGCCGCCCGCCACCGCCGCAGCGCGCCGCCGGCTCCTCGCCCGCCGCCGCCGCCTCGGCCGCACCCTCCTCGACGTCCTCCTCCTCCTCGGGCGGCGGCTCGGCGGCGCTGTTGCTCCGGCGGCCCCACAGCCGGCAGGGTGAGCCCCGCTGCAGCTCCTGCGACGAGGGCAACGCCGCCAGCTCCCGCTGCCTCGACTGCCAGGAGCACCTGTGCGACAACTGTGTGCGGGCGCACCAGCGCGTCCGCCTCACCAAGGACCACTTCATTGAGCGCTTCGCCGCCGGCCCCGCTGCACCACTCGCTCTCAGCCCTCCCTATTCCGCCTCTCCCTACAACATCCTCTCCGTCTTCCCCGACCGGGCCAGCTATTGCCAGCACCACGACGACGAGGTGAGCGACGGCGCGTAGCGCGGGGGATGGGGTGGCGGCCGCTCTCCCGCCCCTTGCCGGCGCCAGAGGGCCCCCGCCCGCCTCACACCCTGGCGGCGGGTGGGCCGACCCTGAGGGGCGGGCGAGCAGCGGTGTTCGGCCACGGCGCTGCCTGCGCCCGCGGAGGCGCTCTAGTATTGCCGACCCCTTGCGGGACTCGGGGGCAGGGCTTTCCCTTCACCGGCTGGTGTGGGGGGCGGGAGCCGTTAACGGGCCAGGGGAAGGGTGTGCTCAGGAGCACCGCTCCGCTGCCCCGGGAGGAGGAGGAGATGAGCCGGGAGGCAGTGGTCGAGCTTCGGCCCGCCCTGCCCGGCGGGAAGCTGGTACCGCAGCGAGCTTCTGCGAGCGCTGCCTCTCCGAGGGAGCTTGTTGGGGGCTGGAGGGGTGCCGAGACCGTGGAGATTGTACAAAGCAAGGGGAATCCGGAGTACCCCGAGACACCAATGTTAAATTACTTCGTGGAGTCTGTTTGCTGCAGTGTTGGGCATGTAACCCATCGAAGAATTAAAAAAAAATAATAAATGGGGAAGGAAGGTAACTGTAACGAAGAATTTTTTTATTGAAGGTAGTCAGGAAGTTAGAGGTGTTCATCCTTGCCAATATTAGCTACGTCTCGGTGGTGCAAATGAGAACCTTATTGATACAAACCGGGAACTTGGTTCATGTACTCTTCATTGAAAACGCTTTGCTCTCAGGTTTTGTTTCGGATGGTCCGAAGTATTGTTTCGGTGATCCAAAAGAGACTGCGGCTTCTTCAAAATGTTCTGGAATCGTCTTAAGTTTTAATTGGGATATAGTTTCTTGCTGGGTTAGTTTGAACCTTGAGTTTTATCTGAAACTGGAAAATGGCGATCTTCTGACCCCCTCCCTCTTCTGCCTTGGGGTTAACGTGGGGTATTTTACTGGAATTTTCCAGTAAGTTCAGGATGGGAAGTGGTTTCCTCCCAGTATGAAACCCAGACAACACAACAAGCCACCTCAGAGGGGGGAAAACCTGTTCGAGGACAGAGTAGTACAGGAGTTTTCTGTGGGGTGGTCGCTTAACTGATACGTGTGAAGGTCTTTAGCCTAGTGAAATATGGTGATGGCTTTGTCTGTCTTCAGTTTGTAAGTATGCTTTTCCTGTCTCCTCTACTCCTGCTGTACCTCTGAAATAATTTTCTAGAAAGCTTTGGAAGAGCTTTTCTCGTTTCTTAAAATTGCTAGTGTCAGAGGACAGCAAGTGTGAATTTTGTAGAAAAAGACCTTAAAATGATATCTGGGGTGGTTGTGGGGTGTGCTTGAGGGGCAAGGAAGTTTAAAAAAAAACCCCAAAACACAAAAACCAAAAAACCCCAACTGAAAACAACAACAAACCCAACCAACCAAAAAAAAAAACCACAAACCACCCCAAAACAAACTCAACCTAAAACACAACACACAAATCCCAGACAAACAACCTGCCTTCTCCAAAACCAACAACCTTATGGGAACTGGGGCTGTTTACAGCTTTTTACGGTATCTAAGTATCTTCTTGCTCATTGGCTTTCTAAAGAGTATACATAATAGCATATGCCAGAATGAAATGAAGCACAATTTTCTTAAAATGCTGAAAAACGTTTCTTCATTCGTTCTGGGGTGTATCCTTGGACTTTTGGTATAGGCTTAAAAATAACTTCTAGCTCTTGCTCTTAATATGACAGAACTTAATTGTGGAAGTGTATCTAAGGAAACAATGGAGGGCTGTTGGTTGTAGCATAGGCTGCAGCTTTGAAGGCAGATGTATTCTCTACCACTTGAAGAGTATCTGGGACAGGTGCTCCAAGGTATTTTGTAGATATAAAAGCTTAAATTGCAAAGAAGGGGCAAGAATATGTTCTAGCCTTCCTTAAACTGCACAGCTTCTCTAGAAGTACCTTCTAAACAAGCTTTTTAATTTATTTTACATAATTAGTTTTTTTTTCAAGAGTGCTTTGAAAGGAGTATGTGTCTCTTGTCATTAGTTTTGGTGTCCTTGTGTCTTGACCTAGAAATTGTTTTAAAACTAGTGAGCATTTTCAAGCCTTCAGCTTTGATTAGAGAGTTTCAGTGGCTGCTTGATGCTGATGTGCCTGATCAGTATTTGCAAGTATTCATTATTCACTCAAAGTGAATGGTTTGGGAGAGACTGACTGTTAGGAACAGTTCAGATCTTTCTCACTTTCACTGAAACTGTGGGCGAGATGTACTTATTTTGAGAAAGGGTGGGCGCAAAACTGCGAGGGTTATAGCTTGGTTAATTCGAAGAATGCTATTTACAGCCTCATAAAAGGAATGATAATAGAAGGGCAGCCTTCCAAGAGAGTACTTAAGTGATGTACTAAGTACTTTGACTGGCTAATAGTGTAAAAACAAACCTAAAATCCAAGGCAGGAATGGTAGCTTAAAACGTTAATATTAATAAACACTGGTTCTGCTCAGTAGGTAAATAGGGAAAGCTGATGGCAGCAGGATATTCCCTCAGACTAAAGTCATCCAGGTAAGCTTAAGCACAGGCAGATCTCATTTGTAAGCTGCTAGAATAGTAGTTCTCTCACAGATGCTGAGGTTTTTTCCCCAGGTTATCCTCTTCAGTCTGTTTGAGATCACTGATAAGGAGTTTGAACCTGTCCCTGAAGCTTTTCTGGGCCAAAGCAGCTTCCTTTTTTATTTTCTACCTCCTTGGCTAGAACATGATACTTACGTCCTTCCAATATCACTGCTTTACTTTGCCTTTGGTTTTGTTCTGTCTATAGCTATGCTTCTTCCTTCCTTTTGCTTGCATTGGTTCGTTGATCAGGTTAATTCACAAACTCAAGTTTCTTGCTAGATCAGTGAGTTGAAATGGCTTGTGGAGGGTATTGGTGCATGTGGACAAGACTGGCTAAAATTAAATGGCTATGTTGAATTCTGGAGTTGCATATGTTCCTGAATTTATTGTCTTTAGTCTAGACTACAAAAAAAATTACATTTCTTATTTTATTAGACTGTAAAAGATGCAACTTTTGAAGACTTGTTGTATAGTTTGGGAAGGCATTCAAACACTTAACTGTTAGCTGAACTGAAAGATACTAATCTTGTACCTTGCCTAGATTTTCTCATTAAATTTATACCCAAGCTGCTGTAATGTAGGGTAGAGATCTGGTTTCACAATAGGAGGGAAGCTGTATTAGTATCTCATGGCTACTCAAAGAAAGGGATCTCACTTCTTCCTGGTTTCTTACCAGGGTTGGTTTTGTGCACTTAGGATATGCTCTGTGAGCCAATTTAACTCGCTTAACATGATGGAAAGCCTTTCCCTTCTTTGTCTCTCTTAGCATTGTTGTAAGTTTATTTGAATTGCAGAGGAATCTGGGCCAAACTGAAATGGTATGAGGGGAGAAGGAGGAATAGTATAGCTGGGAAGGATGGGTAGGTTTGATAAATTACTTCTGTGTAATGGCTTGCCTTCACTGACAAGCACTGAACTTTACTCTGTGATGCTCTTAAAGTGTCCCTCAGTGTCTCACCAAAGCACTTGGCTAACAAAGGGAATGTGCATGTGTCATTGCTCAAGGGCTGTTTATATTAAACTGCAGTATGTGATAAAAATGTGATGCAGGCTCTTGCTGCTCTTCTTAATGATTAGGGTTTTTTACCTCCTAACAAAATGATTAAAACTGAGGAGTGCATAGTGGAGGCAGTGGTCTTAATATGTAGCATTTTATTGTCTTGATGCTGTTGTGGCTGCTGTAGCTTCAGCTTTGAAGGATAATGTAATATGCATATGAGCTAGGGAAATTCATAGTTGCAATATAGGTAAAAAACCCCTGCATATGCTACTTTATACTGATGCATCCTTCATTAATTGTACTTACTGGTGTGGTTTTTTTTCCTGATATCAAATGTTTGGTCTGAAAGCAATACTTAAATTCATTAACTGGTGTTTGTGTTCCCCCCTCTGTAATTTTTCCCTTGTGAAGAAAGCAGGACAGAGTTATTTTGTTAAATGCACATTACATAGATCACATCAACATCTTTTGGAATGAAGAAATTTTAATGATCACTAACTTCACACTCTTAACTTAGCACCAGATCTTTGAATATTATTTGTAAGTAGCTCACCTCTTAGGTCACTCTGCTTTCCTTTTGGCTGCCCCTTCTCCAGCATACCTTTAGCTCTTGACTCTTCCTTGTATGTAAAAGCATTTTATTAAACTGCTTCTATTTTGTAAGAGAACAAAAACTTTGGACTTAAAAGAGCTTTAATACCATGCAGGGCAGAATCAGAACCTCTCCTCCTTTCCCCTGCTTTCCTGTGGCAGATGTTCAGATACTCAGCATTTTACTGTAAATACATCAAAGTTGTGTGTGTCATGGGTTTGCTGTGGGGTTTTTTATTCCCTTCCCCTTCCCCCCCTCCCCCCCCCCAAATAATTGATATCGTTACATTGCTGGCCTAATAAAACATGACTTCAGATAGTTTCCAGTGAGTAAAAATCAGAAGGAACAGAAATACCTTGTCTGTTCAGGCAACTTTTCATTGGCTGTTTTTATTTTGAGAACATCTTTGTTATGGTTTGGATTAGAACAGAATTAATTCTGTGGGGGGCTGGGAAGAGCCCTTAAACCCACCACAATCTTTGAAAACCCATCAGTATCAACACAGTAGAAACTTTTAGGCTCCAGCATAGACCTTAGGTTGTAATGACTTTCTTGAAAATATAACTGGAGATGTGCATACAACAAATAGGCATGAAAATAGTCTACTTCATACTGAGAATTTAATTTTCTTTATCTTCAATTTTGCAAAGCCTGATGTCTTGAAGTGTATCTCATAACATAGAGAGGGTCTGACTGAATTTTTGTTTCAGTTTAGTGATGAAATCTTGCATCATGTGTAGGGGTTTCTCCTTTCAGCTAAATCTGCAGAGCATTTAAACGAGCTTGCTAGACAATACTTCCTTAGGGGAAAACTACCTAGTTCCTCTGTTCTAAAGTTAAGAAAGTATCATTCCTCTTTCAATACTGTCTTGACCCAGACTCTTCCTAGTTCTCCACCCATGCTCCCTTCCTTACTGAGAAGTCTTTCTATCAAATAATTGTGATGTTGAGAACACAGATCTAAGCTGTATGAACAAAGCACTGAGTGCAAGACTGATGTTACCATAGGTAAGATTTCACAGAAGGGGTTTGTTGTCCTTAGCTGTAATCAACTTTCAAATATAGTTACAAATATAATAATATATTGGATCATAGTTATGTAGTTGATTTTTAAAATATTTTTTAGTAACGTGTTTAGCCTATCATTCTAAGCCTTAAAATGTAGAAATAGTGGATGAGAATGTGACTAGTGCTTAGCAATGCAAGTATTGGTTAATATAATGAATGGCTGTCCCTGATCCCAAAACAGAGTAGGAGTATGTCCTTGTTTTAGCTCTTCTCAACATGAGCTTAGCTGCAGCTCCTATGTGTTATTTACTGTTTTCCCTGGCTATGTATGTTGAACCACTGTGTGGGTGGGATGGGTTTGTGCCTTTTAATCTGACAAGTTTGTTCTTGTGCATGCAAATTTTGAAAGTTGCAGGAATAGAAGAAAAACATCTTAAAGAATTGGAACAATACTAACTGTTTCCTAACTTGAGTTCAAAAGCATTACCACACAGTACTACTTTGGACAATTTCTTTTCCTCTTTCCCCATCCCATCTTAAAGAAGATGAATTGTATGTGGCTAATGTAGGAGTAATACTTCTTTCCTAAAGTTCTTTTGACTCAAAGCTGCTTTTCCCCCCATATCAGCTTTATAAATGAGAAACTTTATAAATGAGAAGCGTTTTGCTTTGTGATTAGCATATGTGCTTTGTGATTCAGCATGCTTTCTGTTACGTGCCTCTGCACTGGTGCTGACTTGAAGAAAAGGGTTTACCTTCCAGCAGTAGGAAGGTGATCTCTAAACTTGACTCACTAGCAGTGGGTGTAAGTTGCTTTTCAGAGCTGAATATTTAACATTTTGGAGATTGTGGTATATCTTCCGTGCTGCAGTGGAAATGGTCTCTACTGGGGGAAAAAAAAAAGAAAGAAATGACCTTAAGCTTGTGATGGACAGATTAATCCAACCAAAGGTGATGGCTGTTCTGTTGTTATTTAAGTAGTTATGTCTTGCTCTTGTTTGATGCTACAGTATAATATTTACTAAGATCACAAAAGTAATCACTAAGGCTGCTTTCAGTACCAGTGCTTTCCAGGACTGTCAAAATGGCAACTGCCTGCTCTTGTATCTCAGTACTTTTAGGGGAAGAAGGGTCCTTTAGTGAGCTAAAGGTAACAGATAAACCTGTTGC
The DNA here is from genome assembly GCA_013399015.1 of Galbula dea. NCBI lineage: Eukaryota > Metazoa > Chordata > Aves > Piciformes > Galbulidae > Galbula > Galbula dea. The sequence goes on along the minus strand of VWZX01001930.1, from coordinate 787,090 downwards.
ATCGTTTTGCCTTTAATGTTTGTCTCTACACATAAGCAAGATATTTAAAACTTAGCGTGTTTGCTAAACCTTATCTTTTTCTAGTTTTCCTTGTATTACATGCCCATCCCATACATTTTATGGCTAGCCAATGTTATAAATGACCGTTTATTGTAGCTGTTGCATTTTCTTAGTTAAGGCATTGTAAAGAACTACTAAATGTTGTGTTTGGCTGGATTAGGGCTGTAAGGGACTTGAGATTCAGAAATCAAACTTCAATGGGATTATCAGATGGTAATGTTAGAGCTTGTTGCTGTGTCTTCCCCTTGTTCCATGTTGTCTTGGGTTTTGTGTGTCCTGTTCACATGTTTAGGTACTTGCAGTCCAGTGGCAGGCATATGCTAGAAGACTAATTTTATACAGCCTTTTGTTCAGCTGCTCTTGATTAACAAAAGGCAAACTATCATTTAGGGGAAAATGTCAACTATCAAACTTCAAATCCTCCCCTTTTCCCTCCCCCTTTACTTCAGTGGTTCTTATTACTCATGCTATTCATACTCTCACAGTTAAGCGTACAATATAGAAACCCCTAGCCTTAAATCTTTGGTGCAAGCAAAGAATGCTGTTGTCCTATGCGAGGGTTGGCAGTGTGGTCTGCAAACTAGTGGGGTGCTGGTCCCTATCACCTGACAAGGGTGCCATTCCTGATCTTCTGTAGCCTTGAGTAATGCTGTCAGGTGATTGAGGGTGTAAATGATAAAGATCAAGTAGGTAGCTTGCTCTTGCCTCTCTTCTCTTTCTGTGGTTTGGAAATAGTCTGCATAGTTCTAAAATGTTTTGGTAAGTGCACGTGTGTGTGAGGCAGAGTCTGTTACTTCGAGGAAAAACTTGTTGGAGAATGGAAAGAATCATCATGCCTCCAAGCCTTATTTCATTTAGAAGTAATGCTGGTAAAGAGTTAAATTTCACCCCCCTGCAGTACATCCCGCCCCCACTGCTATATATGGTGTGCCCAAAGGCACTGGAGATTTAATACATAGAAGTTGGAGCGTGAAGGGGGTCTGCAGGCTGCTAGACAAAGTCACTCAAATTTCAGGAATACTTGATCCATACAAGGATGTTACTTGAGACAGGCATGAGTTCTTGGGAAGAAACTGGTTTCCAAATGAGCCAGATGAGTGTGTCCTGAACACAGTTTTTTGTGGCTAGGTGAGCAAATTGAAAACCAGACTTTCTTTAATTGATGACTCATAAGCAAGCCAGCTACAGTTGTTGTGAGAACCATCTCATTTCAGAGGATAATAGTTATTTGTAGGGGAAGATGAAAATTGTGATTCTCCCACTGAAGTGCTTGCAAGTTATAGAAGCTATTGTGCAGATAACTGCTGTATCATTGAATTGACATGGCAAATTCAGCTTTCCCCCTTCTAGATAGGGTAGCAGCAGCTGTAATGTCACAGTGGTGTCAGTATAATGCATTTGGTATCAACTTCTGTTAAGGGCTTTTAAGTTGAAGGGCAAATATTTTTGGGAAGAGGAGGGACAGTTTATGAAACAGTAAAATAATTAAAAAAAAATAAAATTAAAACTAAGATCTGGAAATGTCAGGCAGTGGTCTGGAGTGGATTCTATCCTGGAAGAAATAACCAACCATCAAAACCCAGGGAATTGGAGAGGATAAAGTACAAAAGTTGAATTACTGGACACTGAGGAACTAGTCTTCCCAGTGCTGCTCTTGTTTGTGCTTAATAAAATGGTAATGAGGAGAAAAGGTGAGTTCTCTTGCTTCTTCCCATCTTGTTCTTAATACAACTGTAAGTGGTGGGGTGGATGTAATAATCCCCCACAATATCAGGGAAGCATTGGTAAGGTTAGAATTAGGTTAGGTTAAATAGTGGCTGTTGACAGTGTCCAAAAAGGTAAGAGCATGTCCTTAGAGTGAAGGTGTCATCTGCTTTTTCCATTCTAGACAGTATGTATTTTAGTTCACTGTAGCTTTTGCTCTCTTCTAGCACAACTTTTTCTTTTTTTTCCAAGGACTCTGAACCTCTTAGTAGAGCAGAGAAAACAAATGTATGACCCTTGAGCTTCCTGTTCCTGAAGCATGGCTCCCTTACTTGAGTTGCCCCATATGGTTGTTGGTAGGATGGTTAGTATGGTGATTAGAGGGCAGTCTGAGCAGACTACTGTGAGTGGAAGCAAGCCTTGGAGAATCCTGAGGTGACTTTCATTGCACAGTTGGCATGCTGCTGGACGGTTATCTACTTCAGACCTCTTGAGAGGTTCTCTTCCAAATGACAGACTGCATACAAATGCATATAAATTTTATATACTTTAAGTTTTAGACAGTTGTTTTTGTACCAAAGGAAGGTGGAAAACCTTTTAAGGTAATGTTGATGTGAGCCTGAAGGGGTGGGTGGGGCTTCCATTCTAAATGGCTTACGAAAGAGTATTTTCAGGAGCAATTGTATGCTTTGGTTGCATGGGATGCTGCAAGTTAAAATTAAAATTTCTTTATGATCTAGGAAGATAAGCCTTACAGAGAACTACTAGAGATTCTGCTGGAAGTTCTGAAGCACTGCAATTAAAACTTGTGTTTACATTCATCTTCCCTTGCATGAGCCTTTGGCATTGACTGGGTATAAGTAAGGTCAGCATTACCTGTGAGTGGCTGGAGTTCTCTGGCTGGCCACTTAAGCTAGTAGTAGCATACTATACACTCAGGCTTGGATTAGGTCCAAAGGCTCTTCTTTCACCTGAATGCTTCCTTGTCAGTTCTCTTGTTACTTTTCCTATAACTCTGGTGAAGTGAGTTCAAGTAGTACTTGATTACTGACATATTTACTATATACTGACATAGTAAAAATATTAGTGTTCCTGTATTCATCTCTTGTCAACAATGCCAGAAAACTTTCTATGTTGAGTAGAAGTGTGTGATCTTTAATTTAAAGGTGCAGGTATTAACATGAAGCTAACTTTTACAAACTGGAACAAAAGCCATTACCTCGAACCATGCTGCAAGTAACTGAATTTTATCTAGCTGCAGAAAGAACTATAGTTTTTATAGTTACAGAAGTCATTAATGGTGTTAAAACTAGTCACAAGCTTCATTTTAATTGGTTTCCAATTTGCTCATCTAGCCACAAAAAAAATGTATGGAGGACGTGCTCAGGTGGCTCATTTGGCAGACAGTATCTTACAGAGAAATCATGCCTTTCAAGTAACATCCTTGTAAATACAATTCAAGGTTAGCATTTTCATTCTGTATATGATGTAATTTCTGAAACCTCTTCTTAATGGCAGCCTAAGCCATTCAGCAGAGCACTGGGCTGGTAAGGTACTCAAGCTGATGAAGCTCTTGATGTGGACTGCATGTGGAGTCCAAGCAAAGAAAGTCGCATTCATGATGGAGAGCAGGGTGGCTTACACAACCCAGATAGTTGCCTTGCTATCCTTGCACAAATATCGCTTATCAAAATCTGCATTTACTTTCTGCTTCAGCCTCCTTCAGACAGCCTGTGTTCTGGCTCAAATCCCTTCAGACATTGATTAACAACAAATGGCAGGGTGAACTGGCTCAAATCAAAGAGGGTCGAAGCCAGTGCCAGGCTGGCTGGAATTGTTGGACAATGGAGAGCAAAACCCTGCAGCTGAGATGCTGTACAGAAGGAGAAAAGTACTGATATTCAATTTCTCTTGTCCAAACCTGTTCATTTCTTCTCGTTTCCCATCTCTGTCTTAAATCTAACAACCCAAACCTTGAAAAGGAATTGAATAACTTGGAAAGCTTTGAATGAATTTTTGGTTATAACCATAGTTCCACTTTTCTTTATAAAGTATTCTTGTGATTAAACCTCTCGCTTCAAAAGTACATCATCTTTTTTTTGCTAGTGCAGGTCACTGTCTAAAGTTGGAGCATGTGTTCATTCTTCTAAGATATTTAGTAATTTGCTTTATATGTTACTATTCATTTGTCTTTATATATTGTCAGTATACCTATATAAATATAATTTTTTATATAGGATTTGAGGGTTTGGCTAGTAAGACTGTTTTTGCTCTAACTTTCAATATTTATCTTTCCTTGAATCTAGGAATAATGTATAGAACAGGATCCTGTCAGAACTGCTGTTGTCTTCACCAATGTTCAATGTGGCTGCCTCAGAAAAAACACAGTAAACTGTATAGTACATGGCTTTAGAGTAACTGGTTCAAAAGATGCCCTTCCATTTCAATTTATATCTAAAATTATCGTGGAGAAGCCTTGATGTACTGTCTTTCACTTTCTAACATTAGTTTTCTGATAGCAGCGGCAGAAAAAAAACATGATATCAACTGAAAAGATTATAAAATGCATGAAATTTAAATAGCGTCCTAGCTAAAGAAGATGGTACTTTCATCAGTACTCTTGACTGAAGTTGAGTGCCATCCAAAGGGAAAAGGAAACTCTTCTAATATAGCTTGGGGAGAGATTGGAAAGAGGAAATCTTGCATGTTAAAGAACAATAACAAAAAAAATAGTGATGCCTCCTAGCTGAGACTACTATGTTCTATCCAAATATGTTCTCAGTGTGTAAGAGACTCACTGAAATGGTATGCTGTCTTGGAAATACTTTTGATTTTCCAGGTATTCCTCAGCATATGAGAGAAGTGTTACCTTCTTGCAGAATTCAGGTGCATTTGTATATGGCTTACCTTGGGATGAAAATATGAACCCCTCATGATGAAGATATTCTCAGCATAACTATTCTACTTGTGTGTTCATAGGGAACTGACGGAATTTGGTTTATTCCTTGCTTTCAGAACAATTATCTCGTTCTATGTTCCTGCTTATGGATTGTACTACAGTTTGCTGTGAATTTTTCAAAAGTGCATGTAAAGAAATAGCTTCCACTTGTATTAGTGTGTGACAGAGGTATTTTGGCAGAGACCTACATAGTTCCTTGCTTTAAGGAGGGAAATTGGGGGAAATAATTGAAGGTGACTTAAACAGCTGTAAGTCTAAACTTGTTTTGGATGCATGTTTTCTAGTGAAAATAGCACATTTCTGAGCAGCATGATCTGAAATTATATCAAATACTGCATTTTTGATCTTAGAAGTGAACTGCCCTGCAGACACCCCTGTCTAACCCAGGCAAACTGCTGCCAGCAGTTCACTAGGAGCAAATGGCTGTTGTTGAAAGATACTCTAAGTCAGTGAGAGCCAGAATATTGTGACATGTGGGTTGTTTTTCCCCAATTCATGTGTTTGTTTTTCTCCAAGCAGGGGAGACATTCCTGTCAAATGTATGCCATAGCTCCTTTTTCTGCTACAACTAGGTAGAAATGCTTTCAGAATGAAAGAGCTTTACAAATCAAAGTTTAAACAAAAAAAAAAAAAGAAACAAAACCAGCCAAACAAATTGTCAAAACACCGAGCTCTCATGTGGTCAAAGAAGCCACTTGGAGTAAGCTGACTTACTTGTTTCATGTTTGATCCCATATGGAGTTACAGAGAGAAACCATTCCTTGAGTGCTTTTGTTAAATAAAGCTGTTGCCATGAATTAAGCAACACTGCCCTGGAATGTTTCTGATCATAGTCTTGCAGAGCTTGTGACCTTTGCACTGAACATGTGAACTGAAACTTCATCTTCCAGTGTTCAATAACCATGTTAAAAACTTGGAGGTGAGACAGTCTTGGGATTTCCTTAGGCTAGCATAAATGCCAAGTGAAATTTAAGTACTGATTTATAGAGTTACTCTTCCTCTTTTTCATAAATCTACGTAAAATTGAAAAAGCTACTAGCTTTATTCTAAAGCTGAAAATTCTTTGTCAAGTTAAAATTGTGTAGAAAAATCTCTTAATGCTTTCATTTATCAGAGCCTACTAAACTACTAAAATGTTGCCACCTTCTTGTCTAGAAGCATCCATTTACTATTAATTTGTATGTTTGTAGTAGTATACTTACTACTGCTACTTAAAGCAATTGCTTTAACCAAGAACTGGATGTAGCATCTGAAGAAGCTATTCAGTTTAACTGGGCTGCAGCTGAAAGGGAGAGGAGCAGTTTAAAATCTGTGCCTCTTGAAATATATCACTCTTTGATGCCACTCAATTTCCTGCCCTACTGGTATGCTATAAATTTAGTATTTTTCTTGTTTACTAGATAGAAACACTGCCACCTCTTGGCTATTCATTGTTCTGACCTTCTTAAAAACACTTTTCCTGGTTTGTTGTGTTTTCTGAGGCTGTGTTTCTGACTAATCAGATGGTTGTGTGGTGAAGCCTTAATAGTGCATACTGTAGACTAGACACTTTATATGGAATTTTAATGATTTACTGATTCTACCTTGGAGCAAAAGAGGGGATGCAACTTGGTTCAGTGACTCAATTCTCTGACCTCTCTCTGTGTATACCTCCTGTAATAATATGGTAGGTTAAGATGGGCTTCTGTCCTTGCTACACTAGCTGACCAGACCGTTTGGCAACTGCTGGCATGTGAAAGTAACGTTTGGCACAAGAGAAGTCGGCCTTTATGCCCTGAAGTGATTGACAAAGTATTTCCTACTGCTAAGTTTTGACCAAATTCAAATGAACAACACTGATCAAATACTGAATTCCAAAGAGTTGGGGACAGAGTGTCATGTTTAGTGCTGACCATGTTTCTGATAGCAGTTTTAATGAAGCTGGCTTGTGGAATTGTTTAAAATATTGCGGCTTCAGTATTACCTATATTGTGTGGGGTTATAATTAACCGTTAATTCCAGAAGACTTTCTAATTGGGGAGGGAATTTGTTCAACTCAAATGCTTTTTCTTGATGTGAACAGCCATGTCTTTTCCTATAAACATCCAGTGTTGTGCTAGCCAAGTGTCTTGTAGCATAGTGAACCTTATACCTGAGAACACATAGAGAGGGGTGACTTCTTCAACTTAGTCAACTGGCCAAATACAAAGCCTGACCCAGACTCAAGCACCCTGATGCTGGCTCTTGCTCTAAGCTGGTCCAGTGTGAGGTCCTGGGAAGACTTTCACTTAAAATCTATCCAAATGAGAGGGAAGCCTGACTTGCCATTTCTTAGAGGACTTCTCCCATAGAACAACTTGCAGAGCAGTAATACCCATAGAACAACTTGCAGAGCAGTAATACCCATATCCTTAAAGGGCTGTGGTACCAGTTACTGCTTTGGCTGGCGATTGCACTAAGTTATAGTGGAACGCAGAAACTTGAGACAGAGATGAGGTGCTTATAGAACATGAGAGGACTTCAGTGGTTGAGTGGGATCGTCAGGATGCTAACAACATGCTGACTTCTGTTGTAGCAAATGGAATTAATTTCTTGATGTGTAACTTAAGCTCCATCATGAGGATAGAGGATCTGGGTTTCCAGCATCTGCTCAGAAGTTGCAGCTCAAAACCCTTTCCCAAAAGTTTCTCTCACTCTCTACCTCAGCCCCTTCAAGTGTGGGGTAGGAGATTATGGCGGAGAAGTGACTTTTCTCTGTTGTAACCCTCAAATACGAGGAAGGTGGAAATCCAATTTCCTATGGACTAACTTTCATGTCTAACTTCTTGTGATGGTGGTTTGGAGTGTTTTGTGGGAGCTCTTCAACTATTAGAGCAGAACCTGAGTGACTGGTCCAGGAGAGAGCAAGGATGACCCTGGCTTCCTCATGGGGCGGCCGGGGTGCCAGTCTGTGTTGCAGTGGCTCTGACTTCATATTACTGAATTCTTTATCCTGAATAAAAACAAAAAAACACCCCCAAAACACAAAAAACATGAGGACTTAGACTTTTGTATTACTGCACTACAAACTAGAAAAGAAGCTAGAGTTTACTAAAGACATACTGTAGCCATAGCAAATAAGGTTTCACTGTGTGAGCTATATGCTTCCTTTTTGGAGATTTTTAGAGTGAGAAAGTAGAAAATGGTAAAAGATACTATACAAGCCTTATTCCACACCTTGACTTTTTGTAAGGACTGTTATTTGTCCAGCTTTGTGAATCATAAGGTGTAGAAGCTCTCTGAAATTTCATGCTTGGATCTAAATGGCAAGTAATTTGACAGCCCCAGAGGTTCCTGAAATTTTGGTCAACATCACAAAACACCTATGTTTAGCTTTGGCATAAATAACAAAGGTGTATTGTGCTGATGCTGTGTCAATAAAACTGCCATTTATTGTCTGTTTTCTGGCATCTTTATTGCAGAGTCAGGCTGTATAAGTAGTAGTGACCAATTTTAAAATTTTTTTTTAAATGGGGACTTGCTAGAGGGAGAAAGGACTGGCAAATATAGTGCATCTGAAAATTGCTGGAAAAGAGATTTTTGGAAGTGTTTTGTAGTGGCAGATTCCCTAGGATAAAATTAATGGAATAGTTCTGGCTAATTTATGATAAAAGTGAACAGAATACCTGCAAGACATTCTGAAATTTCCTTTATGATGGCGAGTTATTTTGAATGGAATAACAAAAACCTATCATAAGATTTTTTTCAGTCTTTTTGACAAAGCTGAAGTTTTTAACATCTCAAAACATGTTTGACCTCCCCACCCTTGAGCCATTTTGACACCCTTTACCATTGAATTTCAACAGGAAAGAGATCCTTTTTATAGCCAAATGGCTTCCTCCTTCAGTTTTCCCTCTTTCCCTTCCATCCCCCACCCTAGAGTGCCTTTCTGGTGCTCAGGCTTCAGCTGCTGCCTAGATACTGGCTACATCTGTCTTGTTTAGGTGGTCCTAAGGAAAAATAGCATAGAATGTAACCAAGGGGCCAACAAGAAGATAGGTTTCTTTTCAAATTTGAAAGGAAGCCCTGAACTTGCTTTTGCCTGTTTCCCTAAACTGTTTTTAAGTCAATCATGGCTAGGGCTGGTAAATGCTTGCTTTCTTCCCTCCCTCCCTGAAATGTCAAAATCCAAAACGTTCGAGAAGTCTAACAAGTTAAATATGGTGGTGTTCACAGGACTGTTTACTCTTCTACAACTTCCACTTTGATGAAATAACTGGATTCTTGTTTTGAGACAACCATTGGAAAGAATTTGGAAGAGGATGCTGTTGCTGTACGTGGAATTTAGAGGTTTGCAATTCCTAAAAACCTGTGTGCACTGACAGCAGACTGGGCGTTTGTACTTTGTTAAAAGGGACAGCATTAAAGACTGATTGTGGGTCTGAGCAGTGCTTGATGTTTTGTGAGGATTGTGGTGTAAAAGATGGCGACTGTCAAGGAAAGAGTAATTATGTGGGGCAGACAGAGGACAGTGTAGTTCCTATTTTCAGGGGATTTTCCAATACTTTTAAGTGCAGGATGAAGGCTGGAACAGTGACAATCTATGCCAGTCAAGAATGGTGTTATAAACTTGTAGGGTGGTGGTTCTGTTTTTTAAAGGTTAATAGGCTAGGAGGTTGGAGGGGATGGGGAGCAATGTGTTTTGGTCCTGTTCATAAAATGCAGCTATAGTTGAAATCGGTTTGCCTCTGTGACAGTATCTTGTTACACACAAAATAGGAGGAGGCTGTCTTAAAACATTGTATGTTCGTGCATTTACATCACAACCTGTGTGCATCTGGCTGCTCTGAGGTGCTAGCTTTTGGTTAGCAGTCCCTTTATCACACCCCACCCTGGATAGTGGGTATTAAAACAAACTGCAGGGAACAGAGGAGAAACAAATAGCAGCAGAAGAAATAGCTCATGTAAGAACTCATGTTACCACTTGTTTTAATAATGGTTGCTACTACTTTTGTCCATTTGAGAACTTATTAGCCATTTTTAGTAGGTTTATACTGCAGTGAATGGCTATAGATGTATGAGCTCTATTTTATTGTATATCGTGACGTTTTAAAGACTCATAGAACAAGGACAAAAGAAGTATGTAGGCTTAGATGTAACAAACAGTCTACATGTTTTACTGGTGTGATGAGTTGTTCAGGAACTTGGTCCTTTAAATGTTGTGGAAAGATTGCTTGAGTGAGTCTCTGGTTTCATTTCAGTGTTTCCTTTGTAGTAACAGTGCTTGAACTTTGGAATCCACTTTCCCGGCTTTTGTGGGGGGAGACAGAGCAAAATGGATGTTTGCACTGAACTCGTGCACTAAGATTCAGATAACAATTATTTGGCTTTTTAACATCCTTGTATTTGGCATGTTGAACCAGCCACGCAGGGTTGTCCTATCTATTTGCACATGAGGTGCAGAAAGTAACCTGGTCAGCACACAGGAGCTTTAGCTTTCATTAACCATATGTTGCTGAAAAATTACTTGTGGTTTTGTGCAGAGATGTATAACCTAAAGCAGCTCTGAGGCTGCTTTGGTTTGTGTTGAGGAACAAAGATTCTGAAGTGTGTGCGTAGAATGTGATGCAAAGACAGTCTGTACTTCAAGGCTCTCTTAAATACATAGCATCTCGATACGTATTGTGGAATTTGCTGCAGAGCAGAGAGCTTAGGCCTAAAACTAAATATCTTTTCAGTATGTTTCCCTATGAAAATGTGGATTAAATAAGAAAATGGATTTGCAAAAAAAGGAGTATAACTGACTCAGTTTCCTCCAGTATTGAAGGGGTAAATTTCAATTTTATGCATTGATTTGATAAAAATTAGTATCCCAACATATGTTGGTTCTTAGCAGTCCCTAAAGGTCATAAACAGGACTAGACTCTGCCTGTACCAGTGGGATTTAAGTGCTGGCATAAACCGACATGTACATTAGCTGGATTTTGTGTCAACCAAAAGAGCTGCGAAGCCTGATGTGTCCAAACATGCTTGTAAATAAACTAGCTTTGTCATCAGGCTGCTCTGGAAAGGTATAGATTTGTATGGCTGAAGTGACCTGCTAATGCCAGACATCTCTTTTGAAACTTGTGTACTGTTCACAGTCTCTGCCTTTCCCCTGTGGAAAAATAGGGGAGAGGAGGAAATGCAGAGTAATATATTGGAAGTACTAGCCTCTGCTTTCATTTTTAATTTAGTAAAAGCTGAGAGATTTTTGAGTTTCTGACTTGCCATGCCGTGAGGATTGGTCTGTCTGCCGAAAGCCTGCACTTGGCCCATAGCTCTGGATGCCGCTTCTCTTGTGTGTGGTGGGAGGGGGAGTTCAGTGCCCAGGTTACTGGGGAGATGGACGTGAAAGGTAAATGTTCGCTATACGCAGAAGTAGCATATGACTGGGGGGAATGCTGCGGGCATTAACGATAGCTTGTGTTGGAAAGCGCTGATAATCTGCCATTTTTATTCCTAGTCTTTGGAAGGCTTGGTCTCCCTAGTCTGCCCTGAACGCCTCCAGCTCCTCAAAATGGAGGCTATTTGCTGATACAAAGGCAATCAGCAGTGCTGCCGGAGGGCGGTCCCTCCCCACCACTTGGCTCCTTCAGGCTGTGGTTCTGCGGTGGCCCCAGCGAGAGGAGTCTATACTGCTGCCGCAGGGAGGAGGGGCAGGCTGGTCCCCGGCTGTGCCACCGCCTGCTGTACATTGGTACCGGTCCATACACCTGTAGTAGGATTCCTGTCACTTACCCAGTGTTGGTACAAGAAGCAGTATCGGGGAACTGAGCTGACTTGTTAGCACCTTTTTTCTTTATAGATTATCAACCATCATGGTAGCTTCTAGTCAGATCACTTCTCCAATGGCACTGCAAGGTACTAATGCTTGCATTGAGAGAGTTGGCTAAACTGGGGGGATACTGATACATTGATGGGATGGTGGATCTTTAATAGGAGGGTTTGCCTGGGTCAGCCATGATGCAGTTGTGAAACCCTCACTGCATGTTTGCAAACAGAACTCTGGGAGGTCATACAGCGTACTGCATCATAGAACTGATATATGCTTTATATAAGTTGGTAATCTTTTTGGAAGTAGAGCTCCTTTCTCCTGACTGCTTTCACAGTGCAGCCCTGGGGATTTGTGATACTGACTGGGACTGGGATTAGTACCTGAAGCTCAGAATCTCTCAGGATTGCATAGCTTCTGGTTGATACCATGAAATTACAGTACTAAATAGCTATCTTGTACAGTAAACCTCGAACCACATGTGCCTTTAAGTCTGAAGTATTGCTTGCATTGAATTTGCTCTTTTTTCTTCTGCACACTAAACTATGCTGCTAATAGAAGAGCAGTCTTTATCAAGAAGAGTGCTGGTCTGCTGCATGAGCTGAACAAAAAGTCAGTGTTATAACTGAAATCTGTATGAATGGGTCCTGGCCTAAGTTTACTGAGGCCTTCTGCAAATACCATCTTGGAATGGAGCTCTTAACACTTTCAAAGTTGTTAAGGTTGTAATTTTTTCCCTTTTAGATTTGCTGCTTGTGTCTGGCACCACAACTTTTCACCTGTCTTCTAATTCAACACTTGTTCGTTAAAGCCAGATTCAAAAAAACATCTTAACTTTCTGCTAAGGGAAGAATATTCATGTACAGTGTAACTGGGGCTTCTGTTCACTGTAAGGGTCTTTTGACCTGCTTATTAGTGGGGGCATTGTTCTGGTAAGCCATTCCAGGACCCATCCTGCCAGTCTTCTGCACAGGATTAATCATTTCCTCTTGACCTCCTGCTCTCTTTTCCTAACATGTTGCATTGATCAGAATCCTTAACTTGCAAGTTCACTCCTGTTTTTTAAAAATGGGAGGAAAAGGAGGGGGGAAGGAATGCAAAGAAATTCTATCTAATGTCTGCTGTTAACATTCTTAGTAAGCTTTTTCCTTTTTTCTTTTGACTCCTCCCAAGAAAAGAAATCCCTTCCTGCTATGTATTAGCTCCAGATCTCAAGCATCTTGAGTGCCTCTGTTTCACTGGAATTGCTTTTTTGAGCATGCAACTTCCTGCAAGATCAGCTTTGCTTATAAAAGTCACATTTAAAGCTTTACCTAGCTGAGGCTTTCAGCTACTGATCTACCAGATTATAGTACTATATTAATCTTCTTGATTTGCAGTATTTCCGTCATAGGTATGGCATCACCAAGAATGCTGTGTGTGGCTAGTAATTTCCCTACTTTTTTTTTTAAGGCTAGCAGAGGAAGGTATTTGAGATCATACAGAGTACCTCCTAATACAGAAAACTGTGTTTGTCTTTACTGACAACATCCTTTTCATGCCTTTGAAGGAGCTGTTGACTTGAAGGTACAAGGGTCTGCTGCCAGCCAGTCCTAGACTGTATCAGTAGAAGTAAGGAATACTTGTTCTGTTCAAATCACCCATGGGTCCCTGTGTTCCTTTATTGCCTGTGGTTGGCAGCCAAACCAAACTCCCCAGGAACAGACCTCTAGACTTCAGATTTCACTTGTGCCTGAGCTAGTTGTTCTGATCCACAGTGTTAAAAGCATGATCTGGCTTTGGGAAGGTGGCTGTGGCTTGTGCATTTTCTAAGGTGTTAACAGCAGCTCCAACCTTAACACTTAGTTTTGAAGAAAGCCAATGGGATAAAAGTAAATGTCTAGTTCCTTTTCTCATAGAACCTCTTCCCGTGAGGCTGCATGTCAGAGATAGTCTTGCTTTGTATCTCCTGGAAATAATTTAACTTGCCTTCTGTAAACTTGGAAGTCCTAGATCTAGTCCATTTATGAGATCATAATAGAGGTCTAGTGGAAAATAATTTTTTTTTCTAATATAAGCAGGGAAAGTATTTTTCAGTTTCACAGGACAGTAAGAATAAGGCTGAGGCAAGGTCAGGACTAGCCAGTCACCTGGATGCTTCCCATATTGAAGAGCAAATGTGTAGTGCTTGCCCAGCATTTGGCTAATGATTATGGTCCAGAGAGTATACTTGAGCACCTGAAGAGCTCTAGGGCATAGTCTTGTCTTATTTCTAGCTCAAACAGTAAAAAGAACTACCTTTTCTGGAAAGAAAAGTATTCAAGTAGATGGATTTCATACATTGTGGCAGAAGCCACGTCAGTGTAGTGTCCAGAATTCCAGAATACCTGTCCCAGAAATAGCTGCCTTGTCTAAAGCAATGTGATTTGGTGACTGGCCTGTTTGTACAAGAACTAGTTTTTTAAAACTAGAATTGTGATTTATTGCTATTTATAGCAATGCTTTTTGGAGTTTGTACATTTTTACACCTGTTTCAGGACAATGAAATGTGCATTGGCAACAACCTTAAGAGTTAACTCAGGTTGTAACTTGCAGACTTGATACACACTTTTGTCTTTTTCTCTTGGAAGGAAACTGGCAGAGATAGAACCTATTTTCTGTCTTGAAGACTGGGCTTGTAGACTACATAAAGTGAGGCCAACATTTCTATGGGGTCTCAGTAGTGAATTTGAGCTCTTGCTAATGTGAGTAAACTAGAATGCTTTTTCTCTGAAAGATCTTGAAGTATGTTTTCCAGGTCTCTGTAACAGAGCCCTTCTGGTTACTTGTTTTGCTCCTTCGGGGCTACTGCAGTTGGATACTTGCAGAAAGGATTAAGACCAACTACCTTCTGTATCTCTGTTTGCTAACTGGATGAACTTTTTGATGTTGCTTCCTCTAAGGAATAACCCTTGTGGTCTTTCAGTGTTCCAGTTTGGTAGTTATTTGTTGTTAGAGCGAACTTAAATATTCTTTCACTAGTTTGAGCATTATAACATCAGGTTATTTGGAGAGAACCTGTATGTAATACATTCTGCACATACTGTTAAGTTCATACTGGCTGTGTGATCTTGAACCTTTCCTAGAAAGAAAGGGTGTGACAATATTGTTCCTCTCACCCTTATTCACTAAGGTGTTTAAGGGTGGTGTGCTTTTTCACCTTGCCAGTGAAAAGACTGATTGTATTTAAAAACCCCCAACACGTATGGCTGGCTAGCAGTACAGGGATGGTGTGGGGTTTTTTTACCCATGTCGTTACTGCTTAATTGCAATTTTCCGATGTACTGCTCTCCTTCCCCTTCCCCTCCCATTAGGGGTTGTGGGTGCATGTCTCAGTCCATGCTTGAAGTCACTGCTGTAGTTTCTCCTATGGAGAGGTAGTAGTGGCTAATCGTGGTACACTGGGGCATAGGGTGGGGAAGAGGGCTCCTTGTATTCTGTTTGGACAACTTGCTCTTCTTGCAACACAAAGGAAAGCAATTGCTTTTAACTTGTTCTGCCCTTACAATAAAGCATGTTCTGGATGGCCCTTTCAGCCTAAGGAAATTGCTTGAAACTGCTTCAAAAATACGGTAGAGATGTCTTAAATACACATAGAAATCTCTTTAACATCTGATGGTATGCAAACTGGTTTTGCACGTGTGTGCCTGTGCTCAGCTGCTAGTGGAGGATCAACATGCTCTTCAAATGTACCTTGGTTGAGTTGGAAACCCTTTTGATACCGGTGTTGCTCTTTGCCAAGCAGGAGTAAAACCAACCCTTTTCTAGAAGCTTGGAAGCAGCCAGGCCAGAACTAAGCACGTACAATGAATGCAGACATTTGGCAGGGCAGTTCATAAGGACCAGTCAGGAACTATATTACCAGAGGGCGGTAGGAGATGAAATTTAAGATTATGAAAGCTAGAGAGGCAAAATAAGAAACTGGTCTTTGATTTTTGTCTTTTGTACCTCAGCTATATAAAAAAGTGATCATTAATGAGGATGGACTAAATGCAGTGTTCTGGTCCTTCTCAGTCTGAAAAAGCATATCTAGCTCGGGTATAAAAATACATAACTAAATCAGCTGCTTTCAGCTGTAATTTCTGAAAACTTGAGAGAAATAAAATGTAGTATTTTCTGAAATGCATTCATTGTGTTAGATTGTGCTTGCTCTCCCTGCTAGATGAATAAAAGCTACTTGAATGATTCAAGTGTTTGGGTCTTTGCTTTAAAGGTTGCTAATTTCATATTCATTATTTGCACTTAACAGCTTCACAGTGCAAATTTGGTCTGGAGAGATTAAAGAGTTAGTTTAATCTTTGCCTGCAAGATCTTAAACTCCTTCCCTCCCAACCACCCCTTTCAGGGATAGTATTCCACTGTGCCAGATTGCCCATATTGCCACCAGAAAATTGCTTGGACCACTTCTTACAAAATCAAAGGTCAACTCCATGCCTGGGTGGCAGCTGGGAAACTAATGATTTAATGCTGCTTTGACCTTTGGCTTTCTAGTCCGTTTGAATCTGACCCAATGTTTTAATTTTCCAATACTGCTGGGCAGTTGGCTTTTGTCTGTTTCCAGATGTAACTTGCATACTGAGGCCTGTTACTGAAGTGAGAACAAAACAACAAAACATCTCGGCCTACAAGGGAAAGAAAAAAAAAATAACAGCACCTAAATTTTTATGCTACAAAATACAGCTGTCCACTGAGACTGTCTCTTTTACAGCTAACAAGGTCAGGTTTAGAGTAACAAAATAGGAATTTGCCCAGCATTTTCATCTAGAATTTAAGTATTTTAATGGCAGTCTTGCTGAAATGCTGCTTTTTACAAGTCAGTGAAAAGTAATAAGAGTAAAGCCAGTAGCTCTTTCCCCTTCTACACTCAATCTCTTCAAATCGGTATTTCTTTATTGGAAGAAAAATCATATGTTCTATCTGATGCTGGAAACATCAGAAAAATAAAACAGCTGGTTCTTAAAAATGCATGTGCTCTGCTGTTGGTGGGGGGATAGAAATACAGAGTGAGATGGAAAGCAGTGGTGATTTAGGAAGTCGATTTTAATTTAAAAAAAAAAAAATGACAACACGGTATTGAGTAGTTTGCCATGGGTTTTTGTTGTCTGTACAAGGTGAATATTGCTTTAGGTTTTTGCAGTACTGGTGATTGCAGACATTGTCAGTACAGTTTGAATTTGCTATTGATAGTGTGATAATGGTGGGGGAACCACCCCAAAGTAGTTAGCTTTTTCTTAATGAAAAGGTTGTTGTTTGTTTGGAAAGATTCCTCTTGAGTACTGATGCATCTGGCAACTCCTCTTTGCCTGAAAGTGCAAATCTTTTGCTTTGTCTGGTCTCTGCCCATCACATGTACTAGTTGGACTTGATTCTGCCTAAACTGCACTGCAGCTCTCAAAGGTCAGTTATACACGGGCTTGAGAGGTTAGTTTTGCAGAGCAGATGGGCTCCTAAAACTTTTATGGTCTCCAGTCAAATCACCTCAAGCTGTAATCTCATTAAATCTTAAGTGAATCAGTGGGTCTGGTTATTACTTGAAAGCAGTGTTACAGGAAGCGATGTTCCTGATGTAGTAGGTCTGTCTTGGTAGTGAGTTACCAGAGGTACTTTCCTGTGTGGCTCTTAAAGCTTGCTCTATTACTCTGATAGCAAAGGTGGTATGCAGGGTGCAGCAAGATAACCCTTTGGTATAGGACACAGATACAGCTTTTCCTGCTATCCATATTGTGTTAGTTTATGGAGTTTTAATTCTCACTTACACTCTTGATCTCACATTCCCATTGCTCTGTCCCAGTAAGCCATTTGTATCTTAGAATAAATTAACCTAAGAACTTCTTTAGGAAATGGTGTGCTTAGCACTGTGCACATAGTTGCTGAAAGAACTGCATGGCAACACTGTCCAAAAGTCTGACTTTCCTCTTTTTTAATTCAGCGTAATTGTCTTATGGAGTTCCTGTGCTAGAAAACACTACATAGAGGAATATTTTAGAGCCAGGCAGGTTGCTTTCTTGGAAGTCTTTTGACTGCACAGACAACTGGAATAGAGTGTCTTGTGTTTGGAAATCTGGTTAAGCATGTTTCATTCTTCTGGCTGGATTGAGGAAAGTGGTTTTTCTCTTCTAGAGAGAATAAAGCTAATCTATGATCTCAAAATTTCTTCTTAGCAGAGAGGGAACATGTAGGACTAGTTTAGCAGTACATAAAAAATTAATGATCATGGGTTAACATGCAAGACTGATGTATACACAAGTGTTCATAAAAACTTCCTGCTGATTGTGAAGAGATGATAAAATTTCTTCTGCTTTCCTACTTGCTTTCTCTCTCAGGAGGGGCAGGGGGAGCCATACCTTCTCTAAACCTGGCCTTTTGGTGAATTGGTGTACATAAACTGCAGTCGAACTCTCAAAAATAGCTTATTTCTGATGTGGATGTTAACAATGCACTTTCACTGTAAGAATGGTCTCTTTATGTAACAAGACAGTGTAGACTTTTTCATAAAAATAACTTCAGTAAAACTAACAGGTATTTTTCTCTTTCAGAATTAGACAAGCATTTAACTTTCTTAGCCATCTCTTCTCCCTTCTTTCTTCCTTAACAGTGAGTCATGTTTGACTCTTGCCCTCTAGTTCAGCCTGCATAGCTTTTCTTCCCTTCACTGATGATTGAGTACACCTTTTGTATTTACACTTATCCTCATTTAAAGCTCAAACAAGGCTACAGTTAAAACTTTAGAGTAAGGCTAACTTGCCTGCATAGTATGGCAGCAGTCTAAAGCTAGTGTTACATGGAACAGTTGATGCTGCTGTTGCAAAGGCTGGTGCTTTCACTTGAAGGCTTTGAAGTATTTAAGCATTATAAAAATTCAAAATGCTTAAACTCTTAAAAGGTCCTTGAAATATGTTACTGAACCCCGACAAGGTGGCACCACGCTACTATGGTTTGGTTAGATCAAAACGGTAATGATCTACAACAGAATTTATTTGGTGGCTCTGTGTCTATACACTGTGTACTTGACACATGGGAGTCCCATGGAACGAGTTACAAATAGTGAGTCATAACTTAAACTTTGACTGGGATGGAAGATTGTCCTCATTTTCCCAAAACTGAACTTAATAATGGTGTCTATGGCACAATGACAGAGTAATTATTAGTGTTATTTGAAGGAGAAGTAATTCTGTAATCCTTTCCACTGAATTGAATATTCATCCTGGAATGCTCATCTCTTCCCACCTCTCCCAAAATCAAAAGGAAAAGCAGTCTTAAGTCCTCTTCATGAGGAAAAGGGCTAGTATACTAAGATGCTGTGCAGCAGCGCTTGAATCTATGATGGAAAAGCAGAAAATATTTTCTGGGTGGTAAAACCCAAAACAAACCACTTTGTCATGGTGGGGGGTAGGGGGAACATAGGCTATAAACTTGCGTGTATTTTACTCATTTGGAAATAAGTGAGGCAGGTAAGGGATTAATTTAGAGTTCTGAAACTTAATGAGGTCTTGATTCCACTCTTTTTCCAGAGAGTCAAACAGCTAGAGGTATATGAATATACTTAAACTGCATATCAGGACTCGTCTCAAATCTTCAAATAGAAATTAAAATGTCTCTTAGTTTTGTCTTAATGTTTGTAAAGAAAGGTTTCTGCCCTTACTAATTAATGATGATGGAGAAAAAAATTATTCTGAGTAAACACTTCTTACTTATTGGAACAGATCTCTTTATTCTTAGAAGTTTTTCTTTTATGATTTACAGTACCTTTTTGGCAGTAGCTGCAGAGCTGTATCATTATATGATGGACAAGAATGTACTCATTCACTTGCAAGAGATTAAAGAGTAACCCGCAGTAATGTTTGTTATATGATTATTGAAATGCCCTGTGGCTGTTAAGACAGCTAGGTCTTCCAAAACAAACATGAAATACTGGAGTTCAGTTGGAAGTAACAGTGCACTAGCACCCATAGGATAAGGCTTTCATGAGGAGTCTTTCATAAAATGTGATTTGTATAATCCTCCTTTAAAAAAGGTCTATTAATCCGACAAGGTTCTGATCCTCAGGGACAGCATTGTTTCTCTGAAGAAGATTCTTCAGTATATATGCCAAAGCCTGTGCTGAGAGCAGATAATGATTTTTGACATGGATGGTACAATTTTGATGGTGCTAGCTGAGGCACCCTGATATGGGGGGGGTGTGTGTGTATATGTATATATATGTAGTAAGCTTTTAGAAACTACTGCCTAGGTCTTCAGCAAACCAATTTTTTCTATGCAATCCAAATTTGGTTTTGCTTAATTAAGGTTCCTCACTTATGAGCAAAACCAACCAAAACCTCAGTATGTTGTAATTTTTTTTTCCCGCTCTGAAATGCGTACTTAAGCTAGTAAACATTTTATACTGGCATACTTTGTGTGTGAGCATGTGAGAGGATGATGGTGTAGAAGGGGAGACCTTGAATACTTTCTGAAAAGATACCTTCCAAGTGTTCATATTGGCCATTTTAGAATTTCAGTGTCTGTAAGGACATAGTATATGGGTGTATATACTGAAGCTGAGGGGAGACCTTATCGCTCTCTTCAGCTACTTGAAAGGCCATTCTAGGGAGATGGGTGTTGGCCTCTTCTCCTTTGTGACTAGTGACAGGACTAGAGGGAATGGGCTTAAGTTGTGCCAGGGTAGGTTTACATTAGATATTAGGAAGAATTTCTTTACTGAAAGAGTGGTGAGATATTGGAATAGGCTGCCCAGGGAGGTGGTGGAGTCACCATCCCTGGAGGTTTTTAAGAAGAGGATAGATGTGTTTCTTCAGGGGATGATTTAGGGATAAGAGTAGTGTAGGGCTGTCGGTTGGACTAGCTGATCTTGAGGGTCCTTTCCAACCGTAATGATTCTGTGATTCTGTATAGTTTATAAAAAGTGTTTGGGAGAGTAAGGCAAAAGGAACAGGGAAGGCAAAGAATAGAGTGGGCCAATTCAGTGCTTCCTTTGTGCTCTCCTGAAATCCTATGCAGTAACTAAACCCAATGCAGTATAAAACACTTGGAATGAGTTTGCCAGTTTTCCCAGACAACTGTCATGCCTGTATTTACTAATAAAAAGTTGGAGTGTGACCAACTGTGGCCGAGTTTGATGCACATATGGCACTGATGGTAACAGGACTTGTTTAATAGGAATGGATTGTTTCACAATTAAACAAGAAAAAAATTAACAGCTTCTACTGTGGGGGGAAGGTTGATAACTGTGGCTGTTCTTGTTACAGCTGTCTTTTGAAGACAGAAGGGAGGTGCAAGGCAGAAGTGGGATGAGCAGAACTGTGCTGTTCCCATCAGACATCCAGGCTGAAGTAGTAGTCAGTGCCTACTGCTGAGGTGGTGTGGTGGGGAGAAGAATGACACTTCCTTCTCCCTGCTCTCTCTGCCTTGCACTTGGCCAACCAGGCAGTTTCCCACTAAGAAAATGCATGCATGTGAAGAGTAATTCCATCCTATAATATCCCAGCTGATCAGCTTATGTACGAATGCATGTATTTCTTTTACTGTTGCTTGGTTTTACTCCACATAGTTTATCTAAATTTAAACTGATAGAAGTAATTTTTTTTTGTATATGTAAGAGTCTAAGTCTTACCACAAGGAGTCATTGCAAGCAGCCAAATCCTGTCATTAATTGTTATCTTTGTATTGATATTAACTTGCACAGTACTAGGTAAATCTCTGTTAAAGAGCTGATACTGGGAATGGGAGGGACAATAAGAGTATGTGGACTGATCTTGTTACCACTGTTACTCAGACTGGAATTACAGAGTCTAGTAGTGGTTGTGATAGATATCTGAATTGCTTTATTTTGATAAATGTAAATTAACAACCATCTTTATTAAAAGGGCATTGAGATTTGTTAGTTTTAAAAGTTGATTTTTTTGTTGTTGTTATTTTAAAAAGGCATGAGGAGATGCTTTTCAGAGGCAAGCTTTACCCATATGGACTATGCATTTGAAGACAAATGAAACATTTTGAACTACCTCATTTCTTTTTATATTAATGCTGCTTCCATATAAATGATTTTATCTGAAATATATTACTCCTGAGCACTGTTTTCTAATAGTTTTGACTCTGGGTTTGTGTGCTCTCCTATTATATTGGTAGTAAGGCCACGAGGAAGGGGGAACAACTAGACAGTAAAGCTGTAAAGTGGGTTCAGAATTCATAATTGCATATTAATGTGCAGCACTAGTACTTAGGTTTCAGCTGCTGTAATTTGAATTGCAGGTTAAATTCATGTAGTGGTTAAACTGGCAGCTTTCAAATGTGCATTTTCAGTCTTTTTTTTTTTCCCCTCATAAGAAGTAGTAGGTATAACTGAAGCATTACAATGTGTGAAAGAATAAGCACAAACTTGTGTTCTAAAGAATATTTTTTGGAACCAAGATTTCTAGTACCGCTAAAAACAAAAAAGAAACCCACCAACTCAGCCCTCTCCTTCCCCATTCACAAAACTCTTTAACCACCCTCCCCCTCCAAAAAACCCCAAACCAACAACCAGTACCCTGAGTACACAGTTAAAATAGGTAAAGCCAGTTTCTCTAGATAAAATGTGTTCTTTCTCCTAATACTTATTTCCCTAACAATTGAGCATATGAATTTAAAATGTCTAGCCTGATAGGCTTTCTAACCCCCTAGAGAAGCTCTCAAAATACTGAGAATCTGTTGTATCAAAGTTAATTTTCTTAGGTAGTGGTGGTTTGACTACAGACTACAGCCCTACAAGAAAATTAATCCTACAAAAGGCCTTTTTGTGCTCGGATCAGGAAACTGCTCTGGCAGACTGCGCACAGCCTATCAGCTTAATTTGTTTTTTAAAAACTGACTCGTCCTCAGCATGAGGACTAGCTGGTCCCTGAGTGAAACCTAGGAACTTTGGAGTTTTTCTCTTCCTTTTCCCCCATCAAATAAAAAAAAGGTTTGTTTTTTTTCTAGTATGTTTAGAGACAAAAAATGTTTTCTAGCTATTTGTTTGCAAGGCATATAATGGCATCCTTGCTATTAGCTTTCCATGTGAATGAAGGTCACCTGTTGCTAACGATGTGAATTGGAGGTGTGTTCTCTGCAATGGTGCAGGAATAGCATAGAGTTGAGGAGTATAGCTTTTGAGAGGCAAGACCTAGACTCACGTTAGTCACAGAGCAGTGTGAAGGAGACTTGAGTCTCCCCTGACCCCTAGTCTAACCCGTCCTATGCACAGAAGGAAAAAATTCAAAAGCTCTAATATGGAGTTGTGCAGGAAAAAGGGAAATGTGTTACATGTGGAGTTTGTACAGATGTTGACATTTGTTGGTTCTCTCTAAAAAACAAAATGCCACATGCAATAGCAAAGCAATTGTCAACCCGTTACAGTTTACAGCATCGCTGAAGTCATGGTCAAGCTTTGGCTGAGAACTATTAAGACATACTAGCATTTCTGAGAACTGAAGAGTTACCCAAGCTCAATGAAACATTTGTAAGAGCTTACAGCAGTTGCTTGGGCAGGTGGGCTTGAAAGTGGAACTGGGTCCTGACTGCTTCCTCAGCAGGCTATTAGCTTGATTGCTTGAACTGTTGAATATTTAGATCCACCCACTGTCCCCTGTGCCAGGACCACCCTGCTGCTACTCGTGTCATGTAGATTTGGCACAGAAGCTGCATTTAAACAGCTAATGAGTTGCACGTTGAAGTAGAGGCTGGTCCTCCCCTATTGAAATCTGTAAAAGAGCTGACTTGCGACTGACTGAGTAACCTACTAGCTACTGATACTATTGTATCTTTCCGTAGACTGGCTACTTTACCGGCTCTAGTGCTCAAGCACGTGGTGTGACTTTAAAACGAAAGAAATACAGACTCCATGCAATTTTAATCTGTGTAAGAATCACAAAATGTAGACTTACCATTATGCAGTAATTAAACTATAGCCCACTGGGATAATTATACCTGTGCCACCTCAGTATTAACTGAATATTAAGAGAATATTAAGCCTTTTTTATCCCTATTTAGAAAGAATTGGAGCAATGAGTTAGTCGATGCGGTATGTTCTCTCCAGTCCTTCAATAACTAGAATCTTTGAGGTAGTGCATTAGATCAGCAAGCCAAGTTACCTTGCACCCAGGAGCTTTCAGAAAGCTAGCTGATGAGATGGGCAAAGTGCAGGTGCGTGGTGTAGTGCTGCCTTCATGTTTAGAGTGGATGAACAGGGAGGTACTGCAGCTAGCAGAGGTGCTGCTTAGAGAATCGCTTGGGATGCTGCAGTTCCAGGTGGGTGGCTATAACCAGGAGCTACAGTTATCACATGAACTTTTATTTACAAGATTTTAATTCCAAAGGCAGAGGATGCAATTTTATAGTATGCAGGAGCTGGCAGATGCTTAAAACTGGCTTTGTCAAAAGTGTGACTTCCTGTCTCCTAGCTGTAGTTTATAGCCTGTTGTCATCACCATTGCCGTGATAATGTGGCCTTCAGAGTGAAGTGGATCTTGATTGTCACTTCTAACCCCAATCCTTTTGAATTTGCAAATACTGCTCGCTTTAGCAAAGACAACTTAAATGATTTCTGCTCCACTCCCAGGTGACTGTTAACAGGCATTGGGTTCTCTAAACTTGATTAATGGAACTGTAGCTTCTAAAAAGGCTTTGCTTTTAACCTGGATGGTTTAACTGACCTAATGATCATCACTCTCTAAAATATGCAGCAGTTTTTACTGGCTTCATAACATCACAGCAGAATTGGAGAAGGTAAACATAAGAATTTTAAGAGTATGGTAGTCTGTTTGGTTTAACAGACTGTTTAGCTTATCAGTCTCAACCCGATTTAGTTATTGCTGTTCCAGATAGAATTTGATGAATGCTATCAGAAGATTTACACTGATTTCCAGCTGTGAGGCTGGCAAGGCACCAGAGCTGAACTGTGTGGCATAGTACTGTAGCTCAGTTGATATGCAATAGGTAGCTGTCATCAGATATCTCTGTCCTTAGTTGTGGATTCTTCCTCCTCCTTTGTGCTGGTCCTACTGCTATTCTGATCTCAGTATCAGCTGATAGAAAACAGTTGATTAAAAAATTAAGGTTCTGCTGTTTGCAAACACTGTCACATTGTAAACATTCTTCACTGAGGTTGGAGGAACAGTGGAGAGAAGAGGAAGGAAGGAGGAAATACAGGGCTTCCTTGTGGAGTCACAGTTTAACTATGGAGTCAAATGATAGCCTTAGGCTGTGTGGTTTCACGCAGGGGCTAGTGCTGGTTAGTTTGGGGCATTTTATTAGTAAGCTTCCTTCTCCTTCATGTGCTGGGCCAAAAGATGTGGCTGGGAAGCTGGAGCAAGGAACAGAAGAAAGGGTATTAATGCTAGTGGTGGAAAAAAATGCATGTGGATTTGCAAGAATTTTAGTCGGCTTTTATTATTCCAGGGTGGGGTAAGGAAATTCAGCTGAATTTAACAGAAAGGCTGAATGATCCTTTTGCACTTGATGAATTTGTGAATAGACCAAAACCATCTCTGTTCATCTAAATGGCAAAGGGAGGTAGTAAATAGTAAATTGGTTTCACTGACTCAGTGCAACTTTCTGTGCATGTTGCATGGTGTATGTAATAATTCAATGTGTCTATATTCTTGTTGAAATTGTATGATTAGAATATTAACCTGAATTTGAGAGTTCTCTCATGTGTGGAGCTGGAGTTTGCATACTATTTCTAGTTGCCACTGGATGCAGTGAGGCAAACTGGTGTGAAGCCAGTCTCTTCTACACCAAAGCATTAAGCCAAAATGCCAATTCTAAAAGTAATTTGATATTAACTGGTACACAAGAAACATGAGGGTTTAAAGTATCTCTGAAAGCACAGTGTGTTTCAGGTATACTAAAAACCAGCCTGTAGTTGTGATGTGAATCACAGGGCTTGCTCAGACCATCAGCCTTTATATTGAGTATTCAATTTTCAAGAGTTATTAGTGCAGAGCTTACAGTTCCTAAAATGCTGCTCTTGATTGTGGTGTGAAGCAAGTTAATTATCACAAATCGCTATTAAAAATGAAAACTAGGAACCAGCTTCCTAGAGAGTAAAATTAGTACCTCTTTCCATTTAAACCTGCAACAGTTCTTTGCACCAAACTCTGAACCAGGTTTCTTGGGTGGTGTATTTATATGCTGTTTGGTCGGTTGTTTTTTGTTTTAGAAATCTGCCTGCCTGCATGATGCAGGGAAGCAGCTTTTCCCTCCAGTTTGAGGAGGAGGCAGAAAACCCAGAACACAGTGCTGAGGGAGGAGGCCCAAAATTCATTGGAAAATTGGTTTATACTAACTTTGTAGTCCTCTAAGCCTTACACAGTACCTAACAAAGCCACTTGTGTTTGAGTTATTGTCAAGGGAACTAGATAATAAAACACCTTTGGCATTTTCAGTATAAGTTATCCATTACTAACTGACTATTTTTTGGTCATAAACTCAAACTAATTTAATTTACAAATGTCATACCAAAAATATAAACCAAGAAGCAACTGGGGTTTTGCCTGTATTTTTTTTACTGTTGGTTAAGATTACAGGGTAGATTTTAGAGCATTATTTTAAAATGTGACCTTGTGTTGCTGCCTTGTGCAAATTCTTAACACTGCAGGCTTAAATAATAATTACAAGACACTGGAAAAGTCATGACAGAGAAAAATGCTTGAACTTGGCTAGATACCATATGCTCTAGTAACAACTGCATGCACATATGCTCTTAAACGTGCTGGGAAATGAGAGAAGTGTTTGCCAGCTGGGAAGAGAAGGGCACCGAGTATTGCTGAAGGGACATTTATTTAAAAACAGGTTAAGGATAGGCCTCCTGAGATGCTGTTTCTGCTGAATTCTGTCATGGTGCCTACTACATTCCATTGCTTTTGTCTGAGGTTGGTATTTGGGAAATTTTGGTGAGGGCTGGAAGGTGGGGGTAGGGGGGGAAATGCTGGAAGCTGGTCAGTAGTAAGGAGAGGAGGGCTGGTGTGGGAATTGTGGAGTGGGGTCAGGGTTTAACTTTAGTGGCCATTCATCAGATGATGATTGATTGCTGTGCAGTCCCGGGGGACGTTTAACAACTTCTCTGCCCATCCCCCTTCCCCCTTTGAAAGCAGATGGACCAAAAAACGGGGAGAGCGACACCCAGGAATTCCTGCTGTTGTAAAATGTTTTTACAGTGCACTGTACAGCCTTTCCTGAAGCAGTATCATTTATGGCCTTGCTGTTGTATTTCTTGGGCTGCTGTGGCTGTAAAAGATGAATAGCCCTGTAATACGGTTCAGTGATTCTGTTTAAATTGAAGTAGGCTCTCTTTATTGTTTTGTGTCTAAAATTGTATGCCACCAATTCAGGAAATATTTCCTGTTTGGGAAATAATCAACCCATAGCTGATTTATTTTAAAATAAATCACTTTTAACTATCTCTAAAACTATTCCCTCTTGCTTCTGACTTCTCCATTCATTTAATTCTGGTGGAAATTCTAAAATGCTAATTAATGTAGTGAAGCAGGGATTTTTTTTTGTAAATCTGCTAAACTTGCACGTGAATCTTTTTTTACTTACCAGATAGTTGTTAAAGTGGGTGTTGAAAAGGCACCAGTTTTTATCTTACAATTGTATTTTTACTTAATTACTACAGAAGGAAACAATTCATTAAATGCAACTTCTGCTATTCTGAATTTCTGTGACAGAAAAAGATATCTCTGCTTTCTTGTCATTTCTCTCTTGCTGCCTATCAGAACATTTGTGTAGTTTGGAAAAAACAGCATATTTGAAGATTTTTGCATAAGATTTTTTCATCAAACAATGGGGAAAATAGTGAAATTAACAGGACAATCATTTACACCTTGGTGGATCCTTTGACTATCATCTCTGCCTCTTCAGATAAGGTACAGAGGGGAAGTTTAAGGACTTCCCTCTTAGCACTGTTTTGTGTTATTGTTGGGGGGGAGGGGGTGTTTGTGTGGTGATGGTGGTGTTGTTTGGGTTTTTTGTGTGAGTTTTCTGTTGTTTGTGAACTGTTTTTTGTGTGGGTTGTTTTTTTTCAGTTGGGTTGTTTTTTTACACCAAGTATGGTAACCTGATCTGTTATGGAAGACTTCAGTGTTACTTTTTCTTCCTCCTCACTACCACTGCCCATCCACATTTCAAGACTAGTCTTGTTATTTGTCATATAATGAGTGTATGGGGAGTAATATGTTGCTATAAACAGTGCAACTGAAAAGTGGGGTGGCCTTTTCACATTGCTGAAATTGAAAGAAGGGGAGGTTCTGCCAACCTTCTAGGTACACTATAAGTGCATTGAATATGAATTGAGAATACACTCATGTATTGCCCTGTTTATGTTGTTGGCATGATTTTTTTGCAAGGGGTTGCTTGTTTGATGCAGAGGGAATTTGTCTTCCTCCTGCTTAGAAAGAGGCATACTGCTTAATCTAGCAGTACATGACCTTTGTGGCCATGACCTAGAGACTAGGGTGTGAGCAGGCTTGAGTTTAACAATAAATGCCTGGTTGTGGTTGCAAGCAGAGACAAACTGGATGCTGTGCTCCAAGCCCAGTTAGCCCAGCTGGCAGAAATCTCCCTTTCTGTTGCACCCTGCACAGCTGGGAACTTCCAAGTTTAATTCTCTGGGAATTGGTCCCACTGATAAATATAGCTGATGTACAGCTTGTTGGGTGCTCCTGAAAGTTGAGTATGTTGAGACTGACCACAGGGGAATTGCCCCTTCTTGTACCTTTGCCAAGTTTGGGGGTTCTGTCGTAGTCTTTTTTTTCAGAAAGGAGTTTCTAGGGGTTTCCTAGTTCACCTTGAAGCTGGCTTGACTCTTCCAGTTCTCTTATGGTGGCTAGCTCCCTTCCCTGCTGTCAGCAGTAGGAGTTACGCATGTGTGCTTTTTCCTGTGTATATTTAAGGTAGCTGTTTTAAACAACAGTGTAACGATGGAGATCAGTCCATTATTGTCTGCTTTTCACCCAAGTCTGCTAACTCTTTTGCTCTCAGATGTAATAAATCTAGGTTGTTTCCACCATTTGGTTTACTAGGAAACAAATATGAGGTTTTATCAATGGCTATGTAGTATTTACCCAAGATGCTGCCATGTCCTATCTCATCTGCTATTTCTGAAATGAGATTATGGCTCTTCTTGTCTCTCTTCATTCTAAATTTGGGAATTATGTTTTTCAACACACTTGGTAGGTGGCAAGAGGCAATTTAACAGCTTAAACTTGGTTTCTCTTTTGTTTGAAAGGCTGGATGACTCTTTACTACTGATGCTGTTACCTTGCAGCAGGAGTGCCTGGGTGCTGGGACTTGATCTGTGGTGTTTTACCAAGCTTTTACTTCTGGTGTTGACTAATTTGGAGGACTAATAACAGATTTAACTTGCTTCTGGACTTCTTTTCATATCTTCATCACTTTCCTTTCAGCTGCTCTACTTGATTGAGGCCCCAAATCCTTGCTGTATGTTTTTAAAGTATATCAGATTCATATGACTTAACTTGATACCCTGTCTTGGTTTTCATTCCCTCAACTTCTCAGTTGTTTAAGTGGAGTTATTCAGCAACATGTAATAAACATTCCCTGTAATTTCAGCAGCAAAATTACAGAACTGCATGAGCAAGTGAACATTATGTACAGAATTAGATAACCACAGCATAAAGACATGGAACCCTCTAGTTGAGGAAGATGATGCATTTAAATAATGCATTTCGGAGACAAAGCATCTGTTTATGGAGGATCTGAGACACTGCTTGATGGTTTAGTATTTGAAAAATAGCATATCATAAGTCTGTCCTAGTTTCCTTACAGCAAGACTTAAAAGTTTAAAAATCTGACATGTGCAAACACACACACACATACCTATTTGAGAGATGAATCCTTTTACTACTTCAGCTGTTTTGCTCATGGGAGTCTTAAAATGCACTTGTACAGCACAAGCAATCTGAGGAAATCACCGGTCCTGTCTTCCTCTTTCCTTTTGAGGGACAAGGGAAAGGTTGGTGTTATGTACCATATCACAAACAGCTGGAATTGGGAGCGGCTGGATGACAGCTGTGAGAAGACAGGCACATTAAACACTTACCCAATCTTTTTTCTGCTTTTGCTCCTTTCTGTGAGGTAGAGTTCAAATAATTTGTGATGGAAAAATGATTGTAGCATGAAACTTTGTTTGCTGTTGTTGTTTGGATTTTACAGAAATAGTGTATGTAGTTAAGGGCAGGAACTTGAAACGCAGAACTGCTTGCATTGAAGTGTTGTACTCCTTCACCTGCATCTTTGGAAACAAACCAGCCAATGTCTGGTTGCCTCTAAAACAAGCATACTTCTATGTGAGATGCTATTTTTGTGTGCTACTTCCCTCTGCTGGGTTTAGTGGGAACAGTTAGGACTGATGGAAGGATCCAACTTCCTAAGTTAACATCTTGCTGTAAGACTTCAATTGTGATTTGAATATAGGGGGTTTAGGTGTTTTGTGAATAGAATGGAGTTTCAATGATTATCCAGTAGTCATGCTAATAATGTTAGTTTTGCTTTCCAACTCGAGTATCTCCAAGTATCACTAGCGTAGAAGCACTGTCATAGCAAAGGTTTTTGCTTTGCTCTTGGGAGTGGCTGGAGGGAGTCTTGTGTAATACTGTAACTACCCTGAACATAAGGGAATTGCATATTTTGAGAACATAGAGGATGGTTCATGGCATGCATAATTTTTTTGCCCTTTTAGGGGGTAGGTGTGTTGGTGCTGCAGTTCTCCAGTGCAGTGATTATTAAATGACCCACTTAAGAGAATGTGGTGTTTGTGTATGCAGGAAAAGTCTTCACCTGAAAGTTGCCATAGATGACATCTCCAATCTGCAAGTGTTGGCAGATGGCTTCCTCTCTTAAAAGGAGCTGATGTGCACACTCTTCCTAGTATTGTGCTACAGAGAAAACAATGACGCTTCCATCTAACTGTTAAGAGCATGATTTGGAGCTCAGTGGGAAGGCTGGCTCTTCCTCTGTGGGAGAAACTATTGTAAAGTTGCTGCCTATTGCTGATGCCCCTAACCATCTCCTTAATCGTTGAGCTGTGGTGATATTTTTTTTTAATCCTGGCTCTATTTTCTCTTTAATTCTTCATTAGATAGTGATACACTTTTATTATCTTCCAGGTACTGCATTTCTACTGTGATACCTGTTCTGTCCCCATATGTCGGGAATGTACCATGGGTCGACACGTGGGTCACAGCTTTGTCTACCTCCAAGATGCCCTACAGGATTCCAGGACTCTCACCATTCAGCTCCTGGCAGATGCTCAGCAAGGACGACAGGCTATTCAAGTAAGATACTCCCAACCTGAGTACTTTATTCTTCCCTACCATTTCCCCCCCCCACAACTTGTCTGTTACAGGGCAAGGTGTCAAGGCAAAAAGCTCTCTGCTTCTGCTGTCAATCTTCTCAGCCCATCTGTTCTCTCAGATCTTTGACAGAAGTGACTGTGGAGCTGATAACAAAAGTGCTCTTTTGAGTTTTGCATTCTTGCAGCATAATCTTGTGATATAAATCACAATATATATGAAGGTCTCTGCAAATGAGTGAAGAATTTTGAAGCAAGTTCTGCTCTTGTATTGCAGTGCTAAGTCTGGTTTGGTTTTTATAACTGAGACTTATTTTCATCTGTCTTTCATGCCTGCACAGCATCTAGCACTGTTATTATCTATGACTCTATTAATGTCTTCAGTGTTGCCACCAAATATAAAATACTAATCAGCTGTTGGATTAGTGTAAAACTACCTGTGCAAAGGATCTGGAGCTATCTCCACACAAGGATTACTCTGCACTTACAGGTACATGCTGTAACTACCTATTGCATTCTGCCTCAGCTATGTTTTATAATGCAAATACAAGTACTTGACAAGGACTGAAAGGAAGGTAGTACAGTGCTTCAAAGTACAGAGGGAATTTACCCAGGGAATTAACCTGCAGGGATATGCAGTCACCTTCTTTTGCTATTACATTGTAGTAATAACCTGTTATGTTATATTAGCGGTAGCTTTGTCTGTGTAAAGAGACTTTGGATGGGGAAAGAAAGCATACTGGGAAGCTTTACTCCACACTACTACCTTCTAGTTTTGTTAACCTCAAATGCTCTAGATTTGAGCTGGATATTCTGAAACTTGGCACTTCTATATGATTTAACTAATAAGATTTTTTGAGTAAACATTGGTAGAGTGCCAAGTATAGAAAGTAAACTTACTTTCTGAATTGCGTGTGCTTTCCTGGCAGGTATGAACAATAATTTAAACAAACAAACAAAACCAAACAAAAAAACCACCACAATACCCCAAACAAAGAATAAAACCAACCACAGCAATAAAACAAACAAACCCTCTGTCCACCTGTCATTGCTTGTTTCCAGTACATGAGAAAGCAAGTTTGTTCAGTGGGACAAGAAATTTTCTTTCCTTCAATCTTTGCACCTGTGGAATGAAATAAGTATTATGCTATAGTTAGTAAGCTGTTGTTGATTTCTCCCTTTAGCTTATGTTAACTTGTTATAACAGAACAGCAAACAAGTTTATTGAGCTAATTTAAAACTCCCATTTTAAGGTAGAATCCTGCAAACCTTAGTTTCTTCCAAAATTTGTTTTAAATTGAGTCATGAGGTTCTTCAGCAGTACCCATACGGAAACATTTCACATGTCCCTAAAATGAGCAAGAAGGAAGAGATTATACTAGTTTAAAGAACCTCACTGGTGCAGTGTTCTGAATATCTCCAGGCTGTCCTAGACAATGGCTTGTTTGTTAGTGATTATATTACTTCTTTTGACCTCCAGGACTCTTTTGATCATCTAACTAGTGTGGATAAATGATATAAGAATGAACTGTGTCTTGAAGTAGAAATTAGCAGGATATCATTGAGTACTACTTTGCTACCATTGCATGAATGCTTTTGTGCTTTCTTGCTTCCTGCTGAGTTTGTTTTGTTCATTCCTCTCCAATTTTCATCTGTTTTTTATGTTGGAGGTTCCAGCCATTGTAGTCAGCTGACTGCTTTATGATGGTACAGGTAAAAGGTAGCTGTGATTAAGTAACTTGAACAAGCAGCTCAACTGTACTTAGTGTGTGCAGTTTTGCCCTAGTCTAGCTACAGCCCATCAAGGCTGAGAGGCTGTGTTGGAAGAGTCAGCTGGGCAGCTTGTACAAAGATTCTGTAAAATGAACCATGCTTTTAAAGAACTGAGTTTTATTAGTTTAGTGGGCTTTTTAATCTGAACCACTGTGCAGAAAAAGGGTAGTGAGTGAATGATAAAGTTAAGGAGCTGGTAATCTGCGTGAATATGCAGGAGTGGGAAGACTACAGCTCAAGACAGTGACTGCCTGAGCAGTGTCAGCAACAAGTAGAAGAGCATGTGATTCAGTAAAAAGCAGAGGTGCCAGAGCCAAAGATGCATGCAGTTGGCCTGCTTTACGTAAGAAAGTTTTTGTGGAGCAGAGCTTTCCTTGTTGTTGGAACAACAGGGTTGTGAAGCTATATATTTGTCCTAGGGAGGAGACAGCATGTCAGCATGAATTTAAAACAAACTCTATAGTGATGAGACTGTAAGTTAAAAGAAATTGGCTTGGGTGCTTAAAGTTTGGAAACAGCCAGCAGACAATTAAATGCCAGTAGAAGCTGCAATATGACAAGAAGACTGGAGCTCTAGGAGGCTTGAAAAGTAGTGTGGTGTAGTAATATTTCTTAGTGGTAACTTTCTTAATAGGCTCTGAAAGGGATAGCTCTCTTGACATGAGGTCTTGAGAATGGATGATGAAGGGTAGTTGAGAGTAAAGGTGGAAAAAGCAGAATTTGAAGGGCATTGCAGGGGTGAGGAAATCAAGCCATGAGTCAACTGGCTGGAGAGTATCTGGTTAACCAAAGTTGAAGGCTTTTAGGAAGAAATGTTTATTTAAACTCTTCCTGCAGCTTTGGAGGAAATATTGTTTTTCAGAATTTTAAAGAAAAAAAAAAAAACAAGCTGTCAGTTAGGATACATTTTGGCCTCTTGATCCACTGAAGCCTGATGCAGCTTGTCAGTTCTGAAAAGTCCAGTTTTTCAAAGGAGTTGAAGTCCTATGTAAGAAAGCCTGGAAGCAAGAGGCTTTCATTTTTTTCCTCTGTGAGGTTCTACAACAATGGAAGGCTGCTCCTGCTTCCGTGTGCTGTGCTGGTCCAAGCCTGGGTCATGCATTTCTGTGTCTGTCCCTAACACAAGAACTTGTGCTTGTGTGCCTGACTGGTGAGCTGGTCTGTCTGAAAGCGTAACCTTTCTGTGGGATGATTTTTTGACTGGGTCCAGCCCCCTGGATTTGTTCAATGCAGTGCTGCAAGGACTGTTGATGGTGCTAGGGAAGAGAGCAGAAACAGCCAACTCTTGGTTGAGACCTCTTTCTTGTCTAAGTGGAAAGCTGTCCTTGTTGCTGAGTATTTTTCTACTCTTTTAAAAAAGAGACTTGAATTGATTTACAGGCTTGGATTAATGGGCTGAGAGGAAGCAGGAGTGCTGCCTTTCTATATGGGGAACTTGTCCTGCTGCCTTGTTTTACCTTGTGAAAGTGCACATTTAGCTGTCTCCTTTCAGAATTTTTTCCAAGGACTGGGTCACAAACTGAATGTAAATCTGTTACGATGAAAGACAAATGGCTTCTTCAAAATGTCATGTTCTTAAAATACATCTATACATGTGTAATTTTATATATGTATGTATATGTGTGTGTGTAATCTAATGCACTTGCATAACAGTAAAGCATCGAGTGCTCATTCCCATTTAGGGCCAACTTCCAGGTGCACATGTTAAGAAACAGTTTTGATCTGTTCGTGTCAGTTGTCTTACAAGTGGTTTTATTGGAAAAGAAACTTTCCTAGCTAAACCTATAGCTGTTTTTGCTGGGATGTTTGACAGTGCAGGTTTCCACTTTTAAATTAATGCAGTGAGACTGGTCATGTGCAGAACAGAGGGAGCCCCGCTCTTGTCTACCAGCATGAAAGGCTTAGGGGTTGGTGGTAAGGCAGGTCATCCGTTAAGGCAATGCCTCTTCTCTCTTAGTTGTGGGGGTGGTGATATGAAGAAGATTAACACCTTTATTCTAGGGGAGGGTAGGAGGGAGGTACTGTTAGAAACTTGGCTAGACAGAGGAGGAAGCTAATCTGTTTCCTTGAGCCTGTCTCCTTCAGTGGAAGCTTCCCTGTGGGTTGCCATATGGATGTGTGCTGCTGAGAGGTCGATAACCTGAGAAGGATGGCACTGCTGTGCTGCAAGGGATCATTCTGGGGTTGTCACACTGAGTTAGCTGAGGCGCCCTTGTGCATGGCTTTGAAGTCAGACTTGCAGGTTTGAGAATCTGAAATGAAGCTTTGTAAACAAAATGGAGTCAACTGTGCTTTTTTAAATCTAGGGGTTTTATCAACAGAGGCTGAATTGTTTTGTACTTTGAGTTATTGTTTGGTGTTGTTTTGGTGAGTTTTTTAATGTAACATATGAGTGGATGGTTATTGGAAATAATAGATTTGATGTGTGTCACTGTACAAACTACTGTTCTGCCTAAAACTGTAGGCAAAAATAAGTTAAGAACTCTAGGAAGCTTATACCCAGTTCTTGATGTAGGAGAAAGGTGGCTGTTTGATCCTGGTTGTTTTATTCTGCTCTGAAACAGTGTTATCTAGTTGGAAAAGTTCTGTGAAACAAGCCCCCTTTTTGTTACCATAAGGAACTGGATGGAGGGCTTCCATTTGGTGGAAGAGGGCTAACCCCAGATAGATAGAAAAGTTTCCTTAAGTTTTTTGTATTTAATATGATTTTAAAAACTAGAGAGGGATTTACTAGGGAATACACATCTCAAAGCTTTTTTTCACTCTTGAGTAGGATTAACTTCTCCAATTCCTTCATGTTTAAAGTGTAAATAGTGAGGTAGGGAAATATGTATTCACCTCTGAAGAAAAAGAGTTTGCTTTCAATTTTAATTTTCTCTCCAGAGGTTTGCACCTTCATTGAAAAACTTAGATTCGCAAACTTAAACACTGGAATTAATGCCTGAAAAATGCTACCTCCCTCCCACCTTTAGAGGGATGGAATTAAAAATCCTAGGGACCTGTTAAAAAACATGGGTGCAAGCTAATGTTGATGAGTTGCAATACCTTTACCATAAGCAGCCTTTACATGGATGTGTTGTGCTGCTGTTGGTTCAAGTGGGTAATTTTCTGAGCTGAGTTGCTATAATCTAGTGTCCCGGTTCAGCCTCTGCTTTAACAAGCTCTCCAGTTTCAGAAATGTAAGTTAGCCTCTTTAAGTGTGCTCTGTGGACCTAAGTCACAAATGAATAGGTACAGCTGCAAATAGGCAATTTACTGTACTGGCCAACAGCAGGAAACAAAGTAGTTGTTCTCTATTTCAAGTCCAGTAACCCAACGTGATTCTTTGCTAAACACAGACCTTGTCTTCTGTTTCCCGAGCATGTGAACTGGCTGACCATCTAATTGACTAGCATTGGAATAATTATGGCATACCATGAGGAGGGTGCATCATAAAAGCTGCTTTTTTCTTTAAAAGGATTTGTTGTTAAAAAGATTGAGGTGTCCAACCAGAACAAAAAACGCTGCTGCTTAAGATGTTTCCTAGGAAGCTGACCTCTTGGAGACAAGTTCTGCACGGGAAATGCCTGGAGAACAGCAGGAGAGAGTTATCATGGCAGAGCTGTGATATCTTAACAGTAATCAAAGAGAACAAGGCATTTCCATGTAAAGAAGGCTCCCAAAAGTTGTACTTAAAGCTCTTGGCATTTGCTTCAGATATTTAACTTGCCTGTTGCTGTTCACCATCACCCCTACGCTATACCACTACCTGCTGCTGTGTGTTTGATGCTGGTCAGCATTTCTAGGCCATTCTAGCCTGTTTTGGCAGAGTGCAGAATCATGTGAATGTTACCAAAACGTTACCAATTTACTGGACAAAAATTACAACCTTTAGTGATTTGGGCATCTTTCACTGATCTCAGCTGTTCAGACTGAGGCAAGTAAAAATAAATCCAGGTGACGTTAGTTGTTAAGACAACCTTGTGCTATTGAGTATAGTTACTTGCCATACCATAACTGATTCCTACAGATAAGAGATCACAGCATCCACATGGCATTAATACCTTTTCTGTTATAATGGAGTTCTTGAAAGGTGGACTGTGGTTTTATTAAACAATTGTGAGGAAAGTTCATGTTGCTCTTAGCTATAAGGTGTGAGGAAAGCGTACACACAGATCATGGTCTTCATGGTACTGCTGTACAAAAGGCTCAAACAAGTAAACCAAGAAACCTGCTTTCACAAATATGCTTGCTAGAATTAGAGTGGATACCTTAGTTTCCCTGAATCTCTTCCAAGAGATTCCTGTTTCTCTTTTTCAAGAGAAGGAGGGTGGTTTTGCTGTACTTGACAAGAGTCCAGGTCTGGTTTTGAGCAAATCCATGCCTTTTCCCTGCACTGGAAGCTGGGTTTGTATTTGAATGTCAAAGTTGAGATGATGGAGGCCCAGTATTCTTACATGTGGACTCTTCCAGCTAGGACAGTTACTGGCTTACATGAAGCCTTAATGTGTAGCTAGTTGTGACTTCATGTCTGCTTTGCTAATTGTTGTAATGAAGTGTTGAAGAGCCACAGTTACCTGTTAGAAGCCTTGTGTAAAGGCAAGTCAGGTCAGCCTCCAGTGGGACTGGGATATTTAGGCTGCCCATGAGTTTGAAGATGTTTCCTTTTAAAAATGTAGCAATTGTGACTGTGACTTGGGAACTGCATCAAGGAGGAACACCTGAAAGGCATGCCCCTCTTACTGAGCCCTGTGTTCCAGAAGGGCTATCAAGTAGCACCACTATTTTTCTCTGCTGCTTTGCAAGAGAATTCTTTGGATTAAAGATCAGAAATATAGCCTTTTCAGAGTCATCTTCATCTTGTCTAAGTTGATCAGTTGTCTACTCCTGTGAGACCTGGAAAAATACATGTAATTCAAACTAGTTGTCTTAAAAGAACTGTCTGGAACAATAACATCCCAGTAACAGTACACTTCTGGTTTTATACCTTAGCTTTCTCATTGTTGGCATAAACTAGATGCTGTTGAACTTGCCAGATCAGACTTGGAAAATACAAAAAACTCATTCTATGAAAGATAGTAAAAAGCCTTTTCTGACTTTCTAGACAAAGCTGGGTCACATTGGGTAGTTCATAGATTGTTGCATCAAGGTGGTTCTTAGATTGGTGCATACTTATACAGAATTAAACAGAATTTTTTTCCATAAGGCCCTGAAAGTATAATAAGTCTTTAAGTTACATTTTTACCCACTTCTTTTACACTTTTACCCATTGAAGAATAACGATGCTTTCTGCCAGAGCATTTCATGGCTACCTAGTCTGAAACAGCTCAAGTTCTGAAATGAACCAGCTCCTCAGAACAAAGTGAGGGAAAGGTGTTGTAAAGTCTATATAAAATGCTTTTTTTAAAAGCAAATAACCATGACTATCCATGGTTTTCAGTATGTAATGTGGAAAACAAAGGTGAGTTTGTCCTCAGCTGTCAACTTGAATTGAGCTGATACAGTCATGTAGTGTGTTAGTCAGGGTTTTAGATGTCTTGTGTATATCACTTTAAAAGTCTAAAAATAAAATACTGTGTTGTGTAAAGCTTCTGAAGAGAAAAAAGTAAATGCTTGATGGTACAGTCACAGAATCGCAGGATGGTTGAGGTTGCAAGGGACCTCTGGGGTCTTGTTCAATTCCTCTGCTCAAGCAAGGCCACCTAGTTGCCCAGGAACATCTCCAGATGAATTCTGAATGTCTCCAAAGGTGGACATTCCACAGCCTCTTCAGACAACTTGTTCTAGTGCTCAGTCACCCTCACAGTGGAAAAAAGTTTTCTTCCTGATCAGAGGGAACCTCTTGTGTCTCAGTTTGTGTCTGTCACCTCTGGGCACGCCATAGAAAAGAGCCTAGGTCTGTACTCTTTGTAACCTCCCTTCAGGTATTTGTATACATTGGCAAGATCCCCCCAAGCCTTATGTTTTCTAGGCTAGATACCTTCACATACCATAATTTTGTTCTAAAATTTTATAACTAATAAAAGTGTATTTTAACCTCCTAGAGGTTTCAAAACCTCATCTGCATTTTAATGCTGGTTCACTGTATGACCAGTGTGTTGAAAAGGTTTAGTTAACTGATGCTGTTGAACTTTTTCCATTGGGATCTATGATCCTTCAGATTTGCCTGCTCTCTATCTTGTTTGATTATGCTTTTTTCTGTAAAATTTTGTGAAATTGGGAGCAGTTTGGGAAGGATTTTACAAGGAAATGTTTTGTGAGGGGCATGTTCCTTCCAGGTGCATTCTGCATAATTGCAGAATATTACTACAGAATGCTTTTCCAATACTAGTATTACAGAGTTATTGGAAAGAATATGGTTTCTCAAAGATATGAGTAACTATTTGAATGATTTTTTAATCATAACTGTCTAGGCAGTTTTTCTTTTAAAACTCATGAACTACACATTGTTAAGAGTTTGTGCTGCTCAGATACAGCAGTCCTGTTCCTATAGGGTAGTTTCTTACTAGCAGCACAACCATCACACAACAACAGTCTGAACCATTTTGAGGGACAAGACAAACTGCCTTCTCTCTATGTAGGAAAACATGAGTTGGATTTTCTGTGCAAGTCTCTTGTTTAAGTTCATGCTAACTGCTTGCTGGAATTGCAGAGGGAATTTAGTCCTGTGTTATTGGTGCATGGTACAAAGAAGGCATAAACTCTGTTACAGATGTATTAAATTGTGTCAGTATTCAGGCTCTGATGTATGAAATGTGCAAAGCCCTAGTAATAACCCAAGAGTTACCACTTCGTGCCTTCACCATGAGGGTTGGTGAAATGTAAGCAGCAGTTTTCTGATGCATTTCTAATTGGTTTGGTTGAGCCCTAAGTGTGTTGTCTTTTTTTCTTCCCAGCTGAGTATTGAACAGGCCCAGGCTGTGGCAGAGCAGGTGGAGATGAAAGCAAAGGTGGTACAGTCTGAAGTGAAAGCAGTGACTACTAGACATAAGAAGGCCTTGGAAGAGCGAGAGTGTGAGCTGCTCTGGAAGGTACGGACCTTATTTGTGCTTTGAACTGCTGACAAGTGCCTTTTCAAACTGAAAACATGCTTTGTAAGTAGAGTACCTAGCCAAATTCTGATATCCTCCTAAGGAACACTAAATTAAAATGCTGCAGTTTACTGTGAACTCATTTTTCTGTAAGTAGCAGGATACTGGATTCTGGCCCTGGTTAGTTTTCTGTTGAAGGTATTCTCTTCCTGTGTCTTCACACCAGCTCAGTCCCACAAACAGGATGGGCACTCCCCCTGCTGGCTCTGCAGCTATGCCTCAGTACTGTCTGGAGAAGGGATGGCCTTTAAACACCTTATTTAAAATATGTCTTTAAAAGCTCTTTAATATTCTGCTCTAGAATTGGGTATGTAGAATACAGGGTTTTTTACATGATCCCCTTCTCATAAACAAAGAGAAGGATCAAAGTTATATATGCTGTGTAGAAGAAAATACTCTCCAGCAAGAGTTATTTGCACAATCCTGAACTCCTGCACTCACTTCAGTCATGGTTCATGTGTGGTATTTTGAGAGGAGGAAGGAAAGTAACAGCAAAGGTTCTTATTCTAGAAAGGTAACTTAGTGCTGTTGGCTTGTTTGGATTGGCCCTTTTGGGTCCCACTGACAATTGAACAGAAACCCACTCTGCTGCTGGATTAGGTCTTTTAGATCAGTGAGTCAAACTGACTAGCCGTATGACCACATGGTTGCTAGTACTGGTATAGGGGAACAAAGATGTGTGATCAAGATGGGAAAAGTTCAGGAGTAAATTGAGAATGCTCCTGTAAGATGCAGTTACCAGATAGTGTGGCAAGAAATCAGGTCCTGTGTGGCCACTGCCTCTACTAGCAGAGCCAGGCAGGATGGCATGTACATGTGGTTGGTGTGGACGTGCTGCAAGAAGCAGTTCTGCCTCTTCCTCACCAGCATTGATTGGAGCAGTAATTTTCTGGTTTAATATCTGTGGCCAGCAAAATGATCAGTCTGGTAGGAGTTTATTGTGTGGAACTACTCTCACTACAGTGACTAATCTCCTAAAGCAGAAGTTTGTTTTTTCTGTAGTTGTTTTATTAAGGTTTCAGTGTAAGATTAAAAATGCACTTTATGTAGCTACTGTGTTTCTAAGACTGCTTTTTTTGAGGAAGGTCTGGATTGAGGGAGTCGAATCCATGTTCCACTGTTAGCCTTCACCAAGAAGCTTGGATGCCTTCTCTTTTGAGGTATTCCTAGTACAGGAGATGTAAGAGCTGCCCTAAGTTAATTTTCTCCCAGGAAGCTGCGTAAGTGCACTTCATGGGAATGTCTGCACTGACAGCAAGTTCTCTTCAGGTTATAAAACTTTATTTTAAGAATGAAACTTGATGGTGGTGGTAAAACATTCTAGCAAAAGAAGGTGAGTGTATTAAGCCCTCATGGGAAGAGTGTTAGTGAATAATTTTGGGTACCAAGGCTTAGGCCAAAGATTATGCTGAGACCTAAGATTACTGATCTGTTCTGGAAATCTGTTGGAGGAAGCATCTCTTGAGTTTGCCTGGTAGAACCTGCCTGCCTTAACTTTAAATGAAATAGCATGTTTGTACATCTGTTGTCTAGTCAGTGTATAACCAAGGAGTTGTGAGACAGTGAGCTGTCCCTCATTAAAATACATTGTTAATATTTTTCTGCAGCCATGCAGGCATTCAGACATAAGGAAATTTATTTTTGCAACAATAAAGCAATTACATGTTTCATTTCTTTTACAAGGTAGATGTCTTTGCCAGGTGGTCTAAAGTGTTTTTTTCACAAGTAAAGATAAAACATAAGCTTTTGTAAAATAGTTACAAACAAAACACTTCTGCTTGAGCTTCAGCTCCCCAGGCAGTAACTGGTGGCAGCTTTGTCACTTGGAAGTGACATTATAAGCATCGTGTTGTAAAGCATTAGCTTGGCATGACAGACAGTATTTGCAATAAAATAATAAAATGATTGGACCCTAAAAATCCCTGGAGATAAGTGTCTGGTATTATCCAGTCACAAGAAAACAGTTTTGGCAGGCAGGAGAATGACAAGAGCCCATCTGCAGTAGCTGATGCTGACTCCTAGCCTCAGCTTTGTATGATAACAGCCTACCTTCTGGTCTCAATTCTGGTTAGAGAAGCCTCAGTCTCTGTTCTTACTTGGGAGCCTGCAGTATTCTCTGTCCTCCCTGGAGTGTCAGACACATCTTTGGGTGATCTGTCAGGTACCTTGCAACTAGAAAACAGAATAGCATTCAAGGAGGCAAATAATTAGTAAGCAAGTGACTTTTGCATTCAAGTGACACTCTGATGCAGCAGATCTGCAGAATAAGAATGTGTGATTTTTGCTAGAGGATAGGAGAGAAATCCTTGGGAAATTATTAAATCCTAAATTTGAATAAATAATTTCCTCATTTTTGCTCCTCTACATGGGGGCTTTTTTTAGAGGCTTCTTCTGCAATTGTGTCAACATGCTGCAACAGTTGCATAACTTTTTTTATGCAAAGAGTGACATTAGGAAGCATTTCTGTTATGAGTTGTCTTTCCTGATGTAAGTATGCTTTTCTCCCCCCTCATTCCTGCCCAAGGTGGAAAAGATTCGCCAAGTCAAGGCTAAGTCACTCTACTTGCAAGTTGAAAAGTTGCGTCAGAACCTAAACAAGCTGGACAACACCATCAGTGCTGTTCAGCAGGTCCTGGAGGAGGGTCGTACCATGGATATTCTTCTGGCTCGGGACCGCATGCTGGCTCAGGTGCAGGAGCTGAAGAATGTGAGAGGTCTTCTTCAGCCACAGGAAGATGACAGGATCATGTTCACTCCCCCTGACCAGGCATTGTATATGGCCATTAAATCAATGGGCTTTGTCAGCAGTGGAGCTTTTGCTCCTCTGACCAAAGCCACTGGGGAAGGCCTTAAGCGTGCACTGCAGGGCAAAGTGGCCTCTTTCACAGTAATAGGGTATGACCATGATGGAGAGCCTCGCCTTTCAGGAGGTGACATGATCTCTGCAGTGGTGATGGGCCCAGATGGAAACCTTTTTGGGGCAGACATCAGTGATCAGCAGAATGGGACCTACCTGGTCAGCTACCGTCCACAGTTAGAGGGAGAGCACCTGGTATCCGTGATGATGTGCAACCAGCACATTGAGAACAGCCCCTTCAAAGTTGTGGTGAAATCTGGGCGTAGCTACATAGGCATTGGGCTGCCTGGGCTCTCCTTCGGCAGCGAGGGAGACGGTGACGGCAAACTCTGCCGCCCCTGGGGGGTTAGCGTAGACAAAGAAGGCTACATCATCGTTGCTGACCGCAGTAATAACCGCATCCAAGTGTTCAAACCGTGCGGGGCTTTCCATCACAAGTTTGGCACGCTGGGCTCCCGGCCAGGTCAGTTTGATCGCCCTGCTGGTGTGGCCTGTGACATCTCGCGTAGGATCATTGTGGCTGACAAGGACAATCATCGCATCCAGATCTTCACGTTCGAGGGGCAGTTCATTCTGAAGTTCGGGGAGAAAGGAACGAAGAACGGGCAATTCAATTATCCATGGGATGTGGCCGTCAACACAGAGGGCAAGATCCTGGTCTCTGACACAAGGAACCATCGTGTTCAGCTGTTTGGGCCTGATGGTGTGTTTCTTAACAAGTATGGCTTCGAAGGGGCACTCTGGAAGCACTTTGATTCCCCCAGAGGTGTGACTTTCAATCATGAGGGCCACTTGGTCGTCACAGACTTCAACAACCATCGCCTTCTGGTCATCCATCCAGATTGCCAGTCAGCACGCTTTCTGGGTTCGGAGGGCACTGGGAACGGCCAGTTCCTGCGCCCGCAGGGAGTGGCAGTGGATCAAGAGGGGCGCATCATCGTGGCCGATTCCAGGAACCACCGAGTGCAGATATTTGAGTCAAATGGTAGCTTTTTATGCAAGTTTGGCACTCAGGGAAGCGGCTTTGGTCAGATGGACCGTCCTTCAGGTATAGCCATCACCCCTGATGGCATGATTGTTGTGGTCGACTTTGGAAACAATCGAATTCTTGTCTTCTAATCTGTGTTTGAATTAGGAAGAAACTGTCTCAGGGAAATTCTTCTAAAAGAAAACAAAAAAATACAACGTTAATTCAAACCTACCTCATCTTTTTTTTTTACAGATGAATGTACTTATCTTTTCTGCAGGGAATGAGCCTGTAAAGTTAAATTCTATCTACCTCATTGTCCTCCCTTCCTTCCCAGGTTTC
The DNA here is from genome assembly GCA_013399015.1 of Galbula dea. Lineage (NCBI taxonomy): Eukaryota > Metazoa > Chordata > Aves > Piciformes > Galbulidae > Galbula > Galbula dea. Next base: position 743,238 of record VWZX01001930.1, on the reverse strand, counting down.
TCACCCTTCCCTATCCCACACAGTCACAGTTCAGAACGTTTTACCTCTCCCCCTGATGGGGTTTCATGCACAAACAAGTGCTGCTGTGCACATTAGGTGGTTTGTGTGGCAAGTTCTGTAGACTAAGCCAAAAAAGGCTCTGTGTAACTCTTAATGGAGAAAATGGTAGTAGGTGTTTGTAGAGAATTTGTGTTCTTGACCATACTGCAGTTCTGTGGGTGGGGACATGGGAGGGGGGGACTTTTGTTGTTTGAATTGCTGCTGCAGCAGAGAACTTTTTCCTGTTCTCCTTTTTTATACCTCAGTGTGTTTGATTTACTGGTGAGCACAACGTCTCGTTCCCAGATGACTTTGAACGTTCTGTGAAAGTGAGTGGGAGTCACTCGCTGGGAAGAGCAAGTTTGCTTTTTTTTTTTTTTGGCATTTCTGTGTATTGTTTTTCTGAAACATGGTAATCCAACAGCACAAAGTGAAGCTGATGAAAATGCACAACAATTCTTTAAGTTTAAACCAAATTGTTCATTTTAGTGGCTTAGTGCAGTCATTGTAAAGTTTAGATAACAAGCTTTCTTTAATGTATCCTGTCATTGAGTATTTTTTTTTACCCTTTTCACCTGAAAGCTAAATTAGTTTTTTTTAAAAGTTACTGTTTCTCTTACCAGGGAAACACCTAATCTGGGTAACAGAAGAGGTTACAAGGAGCATTGAAACAGGGGAAAATCAAACCCTTTTGATTTACTTTCTTGTGAAATTACTAGCTTTTTTTACCCCTCCCCATAGAGAGACTTTAAGAGAATAACATTTGATGGATTTGTTAGAACAGAAGTGGTACCTTTTTCCAAGAATAAGAAATAAGCACAGCTTTGGAGATTCAGGGTGTGTTTTGGAGAAGTCAACAGTTTTTTGTTTAAAGAGGATTGCAATAAATCTAGTTGTGACAAAAATGTTTTTGATCTTCTGGCTTCCCCAAAGAGCTGGACTGAAAAATTCGGGAATGTCTACAATAGCTTGTAGGGTGAGAAGGGCCTGTGGGCTTTGCATACTAGTACCAGCATAAGGCAAACTGCATCAAGATGAAACTTTGTTTTCTTCCAGGGCAGTACCAAAGAATTCTGTGTAAAATAAATGTATATAATCCTTAAAAGCTTGGAGGCAGGGGGAATGTAGCCCTTTCAGGGATATAAAAACAGCTTTTCTGAGAAGCAGAAAATTTTGGGGGGAGAATAGACATCTCTAGCAAAATGTGACTTTGAGTCCCAGGAAGTATTTGATTTTATTCTTCAATTTCTTGCATTCCAGTTTAGCTGTTAATGCAGATAGTCTCTACAGAGCTGTTTTTTCACCCTCTAGATAAGGCCTTTGATGGCAAGCAAAAATGGTTAAAGCAGGGAACAGAGCTTTTCTGTCTGTCTAATGGAAAAAAATCATGTATCAGTACTGTTAAGCCTGGAAATGCCATGGGATTTACCTTACTGTTTGCAAAAGATGATCTCTGAAACAGAAACATGGTCATTATTGAAAAGTCTGAAGAAAAGGGTTTGTCTCTCTGCCAGCTGCCATGCACAAAAGTGACCCAAGGTTGAAAGGCTCTTTATGAGTTTGTGAGAAATCACAAGGTGCACTTTCCTTCTTGCTGCTTTTCCCCTCCAAGGAGTGTTAACTTTCTGGGTTTTGTAGAAATCCTGATGTGTGCAGACAGATAGCTGCCACTTTAGAAGAGGCTTAAACTAAAGGACCAGAAAGAGACAGATTCATAAGATGGCAAAACATCTTTTGAAAGAAGGGTGGGTGAGGGAAAAACACCTAAATTAAATACGATAAAAATAACCGTGCTACCTTTCAGCAAAAGCCTCAAGGAAGCAAACTCTTCAAAGCAGTGTGTTTCAGTTAGGCTTAATCTTAGGATAGCACGGTTTAAAACTAGTCTTTAAATGATAATCTTTTATACAGATGTCTGTCATTAAATTCCTGTGACCGCTCAAAATACAGGTATGAGAGGAAACTAGTCTACCTTCAGTGTTTTCAAGTTCTGCTTATGTACATGCCTCCCCTCCTGAGGGTGTCCTACAGTTGTGACAGATGTCTGTGTTTGTCTTGTATTATTCAGTCCAAGAATGATTTGCAACTTGGGCTGTGAAAACTAATAGCCTGCAAGATCTAGATACCAAAGAAAACTGGTTTAAAAAGCTTTAATGTTTAGTTTGCAGTGTCCTTGCATTTGTCTTATCATGTCTTAATAAAAATGCCAGGTCTCTCAAAACCTTGACCAGAGTGGCCAGCGTTGTAATATGCTAGAAATACTCATGTGCATTAATGCTTGTTGGGTTCCAGCTTGCTCTGGGACTAAAAGGGAGTTGTTTTCCAGGCATTAAAAAAAAAAAATTGTGTGCATTCAGGATTATGTTGATCTGCAGAAACCTTGCTCCTCTCCAGCCTGCAGCATGTAGGTGACAGACACTGCAGTTGCCCTTTGCTGTTTTGTGTGGGCCATTGCACAAACTCCCAGTCCAGCTCTGTCAGGAAGAGGAATGACTTAAGTTGTCATCTATTTAATTCAGTGGAATTTGCTAACAAACCAAACCTCAAGTGTTTGACCTCGTGTTGGGGAGCTTTATCGTTTTAAAAACACTACTGTTTAGCTACCCAAAATAAGTTCTTGTTTGTCATAGGTAGTGCTAAGCACACTTGGTCTCATTGAAAAGTGGTAGTGTAGCTTATAAAATGGAGTGGTTTATATTCATTGAAAATAAGAAGTGGTAATACACAATGCCAACACCAGATGCCCCATAGGGGCTTTTAGAAAGTAATACTTCAACAAGATTCAAATCTTGCCCTGTTTTTCCATGAGTGTTCTCTGGCGCTATGCATGTTCTCAGGTTAATTCTCCAGTATCGTAATATACATGGTGCAGAGAGAAGCAGCAAGGCTTTAAAGGTGGATTGCAAACTGAACAAGCACTGAGTAATCTTCTGAACTAGTGGAAATGGCCTGGAGAAGGGTGAGGTGAGCTTCATGAGCTTATGCCTCTTTCTCTTGCCTTTGACATTGGGGAACAACAGATGTGGGTGACAAACCTGTCTACTAGAACTCCCAAAGGAATTTCACTATGCCACGTTAAACCAGTGGCTCTCGGCAAACTTTTTGCTTGACAGAGTTACCAGCAGTCAGTATGGCTGTTCTGGGTTCAGACTATAAAGCAATCTTGTCCTTTCTCAGACCGAAGCAGACTCAGTACTTGATAATGCAGGTCCTTAAGATAATTCACTCCTTTTTATTTAGTAACTTTTAAATATAACTTATTTATGGAAGCCCATAAACCTTAAACTCAAAGAAAGCAAGGGAAGGATGACAACACCTGAAAACTAATGTACACTGGGGCCAGATGTAACCAAGTTGGGAGAAAGAACAACAAGCACTTGGATGTGGCATTTTGTTGGATTTGCAGGAAAATGGGCCCAGTCTGTTACATTGCAGTTAAACCAAAATAATTTTTTGAAGAGAACAGGTTATAGGCTTAATCTTGCCATAACTTTGATCATAAAATTTCTTTGTTCAGTTCTNGTGGTGTTTTTTGGGGTCTTTTGTTTTTTTTTTTAAAGGAGTGTAAGCCAAATGGTGCCAAAAAGGTAATAGGGTATTTAAAGATAGAAGTATTTAGACAAACAGTTTGGAGCTGTATAAAAAATGAACACTGGTACTTGCGTTAGACAAATATCGTACCTTTGGTCTTTGAGTCCTTGGGAGTTTGAAACCCAGTTTTCTGTGGTACAAAATGCACAACTAGAAATGCCACTATCTTTTTCTTGAAGTTCTACCTCACTTTGCAGAAGTAGTACATCTACCTCAGTTTAGCATCAGACAGGTTAATTGAGAATCTGCCTGGGGGAAGGATTCATCCTCCCTCTTGGACAAACATTTTAATTGAAAGTGAGATATTAAGTGTGTATAATGTGGTGATTTCTTGCTTTTGTTTGCTTGTAGTTTTGCTGCCTCCCCCAGGCACATATTAAGCTGCCCTTGCTAAAGAATCTGTAAATAAAACCAAATGTCGTACCGGACCAACATCTGTGAAAGCTTTTGAGTTTGTTCTGTTTTCACTCCAAAGTAAGGAACTGTAAATTTTTTCAGTATTATGACACTACTAGCTGACATGACATACTTCATTTGCAGTGTTCTTATGTCCATAAGACCTTTAGGTCTTCTCTCTACAAGAGAAAAACTTTTATGCATGCCTACAACTCTGTCCTTTTTGGGAAAAAAACCTGATGTGATGCTGTGAACACAATGATCCATCAAATGCTTGGAGGGAATAAGATACTGAGGGTTTTTTGGTGGTTGTCTTTTTTTTTTGTCTTTTTCTTTTTTTTTCCTTAGTGATTATATTAGTGGCTTTCTTGACTCAACAGGATTTTTTCCATCATGACAATGCAACCAGGTTCTTATTCCTGGAGGGCAGTTTAGGTTCAGAAGTGATCAGGAGAGGCAGTTCAAAACCAGTATGTAGGGGTTTTATGCAACTTCAATAGTGACATGAAACGTACTCCCTTGTTTTACCTGTGGAGTGAAGTTGCAGAAGCACATTTTCAGATTACTATATAGTAAAAACCTTTTTTCCTCCCCTGCTGATATTAGGGGTTGGCAGAAGCGGGTACAGGAGACCCCCTAACAACAATGGGCTGTGTTGGCTTTGGTAAATGTTATGGTGGAAAATGTACATTGATGTCTCTAAGTGATCTTACGGGTTAACAAGCCACACTGGCATCTTTTTCCATCATTGTTTAACCGATAATGGTTCTAAAAATGCTTTGTGTACCTGCATGGTCTTAGACCTTCTATTAATGATTGTATCAACTTACAAACTCAGGTAGATAATTTTAAGCTCTTTTCGTAGAGCCTTACTGACTGAATGTTAAGTGTCTGTGTAGTGCTGTAGTTAAGTAACTTCCTTTTGAACTACCAGACTAGTTTAAAAAAAAGAAGTCCTTTTCTAGGTTTGTAGAGTACTTCTCAGACAATTTAGTAGTTTTTCCTTCCAAGGGAGAGATGTCTGTTTCTGGGTTTTGGTTTTAGTTTCTTTTCTAAACTAACTAAAAAGTTTTAAACTAGTTTCTAAGGTGTTCTTAGTTACCCAGGTTGGTGGGGGTTTCTTGCTGTACGTGACTCTTGTACTGTGCATTACCTGTCATGCACTGCTTGGTTTGTGCACAATTTGTGCAGTTTGGAGTAGTGAGGCAGCTGAGCACATGCCTGCAATTTGAGTCAAATAGAAAATTGAAGCCTTTTAAAAAAATCGTGGTCATCCACATGAAACCAATGTCAAACACTTTTTTTCCCCCTCCCCTCATTTGACTGTAGCTGTATGCCCCCATCTTATAAAACTTAATTACTGATGTATAAGTAGTGTTGCCTTGGTGCAGGTTTGCATTGAGATGGAGAATGATGTTGGGCATCTTGAGTCGATGTGGTTTTGTACTTTCCTTTTCTCTTGCGGTTGTTTCTTTTCTACAGTAGTGATTAATTGTGCTGCTCTCCTAATAATAATAAAGAAATGTCTCAGCAGGACAGACAGTGCTCTGCTTTTAATGAGCTGCTCAGAATTTTTTCATCTAATTGATAATAAGACAGGCTGTGACAAGAACTTCCACGCTGCAAAAAGGGCATCACATTCTGCTCAGACAAAGAGCGACATTAATGTTTCGATGTCAAACGTTGAATACTGCAGGAGGCATGACAGGTTATGTGCAAACTTTTCTGTAGAATAAGTGAGCAAAATGTTAGAACCTTTGTGTTTAATGGAGGCTTCTGAATGTATCTTTGTGGTCCATAGGGAAGGCTGAAGGATGTAGCAAGGAGATGATGTATCAGCTACTGGCAGCCTTAAAACAAAGTCAGTGTCTCTCTGGACTTTAAAAATGTTCCTATGCAGTTTATTTTATTTTTGTTTAATCAAATAAATGTGAGGTTTTTTTCCATGGCAAATCTGTGTATGTCTGTTTCTGTATTACCCAGAAAAAGTATTTTCTTCTGGCAGGAGGAAAAACTGAAAGAGCACTTGATTGTATTTGAACCTGGCTGCCTCCAGATGATGACTACTAAAAACACTAACCTGCTTTAAAAGGAGAGAGGAGGCAAAAGGGTGAGGTGGTATAAAGGAGACAAGGGTCTTTACAAGAAAAGTCTAATAAAAACACCAGTCTCACTGTCAGGGCTGGAAGAAATGCTTTTGATACTGAACTCATCACTTACAGTCCATGCTATTGCTCCAGTATTTTGCCAGGAAGCTCCTGGTTTCTTGTTAGGTCCATTTCTAGGTTTCATTTCTTCACCTTTGAAACTGTGAACATAAGGCGCTTTTTTTTTTTTTGCNTTTTTGCTTTTTTTTTTTTTTTTTCTGAGTGGTAAAGCAAAGCCATCAGAACACTTAATAGTGTATCTGGCATCTTGCAGGGCAGCCAGCCAACAGGAGCTGGGGAAGCAGAAAAGGTGCTCTCTTTCCTTACTACTGGGGAAAAGGTTTGAGGTGTCCCAAACCAAAAGAATAAGCACGATAGACTTGAAAACAGAGCCTAGCCTATGCTGCTCCTGCTCCCAGTGCTTTTATGCCAGGACAGTTCGCAAGTTTTGCTTTCACTTACCAGAGCTTAAATCCAGCTGAGGGAGAAGGCAAGAGTGGACTGTAATTCTCAAGCAATCAGAAAGCAGACAAGTCTAGGAAGGGAACCATCAAGGACCTACGTTTCCTCCCCTGTGGTGATGGTAAAACGAATCAAATGGCTGAAAGTCCCCATGCTTATCCCTCTCTTCAATTAGCAGTGCTGGCGGGGGAGGTGGGGATCCCAGAGCTGTTCGGGACAATGTAGCTGCCTTAGGGCAGAGGAGCTGTTATTGTTAGAGGAGAGCAGGGAGCTGAATGCTTCTGCTTACATGCAAATACAGCTGTGATAAGACGCGAGATATCTGGGGAACAACTGCATCCTTCATCGAGCCTTGAGGGGAGCCTCGGGGTGGAGCTGGACACTGCTGAAGCACTGCATTAGCATCTTTTGCATGTGAATGCCCCGCATTCCTGGGGGGTGGGGAAGGCAGAGGAGAATCTTCTCTATTCATGGCCATGGACCACACAGAGAGCATCTTTTTAATACCAAAAGGTTAATCAGTCAGTCTGCTTTGACTTGAGGGATGTAAGGGCTCCCTTTAAACCGTCTTTCAGAAAGGTGAGTGCTACACACTTTTTCCTGCGTGGTGGGTTTGTGTGGGGTGTTGTTTTTTTTGTTTGTTTGTTTTTGGAGGGAGGAAGAGGATGGGTAAGAAGGGGAGTGGTTTTGTTGGTTGGTGTGTTTTGTTTTTTTTTTTTCTTAATACTTGTGAACTGCTTGCTCTTAACTGAGGAGAGTGGGTGCAATGGAAGTTATAAAAAGGTCATTTGGCAATTACTCTGAAAGCCTTGGAAAGTAGTGAAGCCACTGAAGGGACAGTAGTAGGTGGAACACTTTAGTGGCACTGTACTGCTTCATGATGGCTAGCTTCCTGCTGAAGGGATACACAAAACCCTCAGCATTCTAGAACCTGCATCTTGTTTTAATAAACCCGTTTGTTGTCTGTCAGCTGTGGCTTGTTAGTTCAAGATCCTGGGGACAAACCCAGCACTGTTCTCCTTGCTGCTTCTCCTATACAGATCTGCATTCCCTCAAGTGCAAGCTGAAAACTTGCAGGCACTGCATCCGAGGTGCCCACTTGGAAAATGCGACGTTCCTGCTGGAGGACAATAAGGTGCTACCCCATCTCTGCCAGGGAGATTAGAGGAGCAAAGTCTTTGAATAGCTGAAACGGCACAAAACAGCCAGTGAGGATATATGCCATGCTCCATGCTGGTCTCTTGCTTATTTTATGCCAGGCTCGAGTCCTGTGCTTACAGGAAGCAATGACAGCCCTTGCTTGTGTTGCTATCTTACAGCTTCTTGGTGTAAGAAAACAGCAGAAAAATTTTTGAAAGAAAGTGGCATTCCTCTGAAGTGGAAACTGCATGTCAAAAAAAAAAAACACAACCCACACCAAAAACCCCACAAACAAACAAACAAAAGCACTCAAAAGCAAAAAACCCCACATTCTTACAGCTAGGCAAACTTCCAGTGTACCTGCACCATTACACCTTTAGGACAAAGAAAAACCAAACGCCCCCCCCCCAGCTCCTTTCAGAGGACCCACTCCCTCCTGCAGCCATTGTCCTCCACCCCTGCCTTGCTGCACTGACACTGGTTGAGCAGCTGTACCAGGATTTGTCCTTGCTGCCGAGTCAGCCCTTACACCTTTCCTCTTTTGGTAAACTGCCTTTTGTTTCTTGTCAGCAGCTGAGCTGAAGAGGCAGTGCAACTAAGGCCTTTTACCTGCATATGCCCACACATAACCCAACCAACACCTGTCCCCCATGCCTGAAGGGACCAACACAAGGACCAAACTCCAAGCTGCAGCAGGGTAGTAGAGTGTAGCTACATTAACACAGCCTCTTCTTTTAGGAATACAAAACCATAGTTCATACATGTCAAAATACAGCAGGATTGTAGTTCAGCTAAATGGTATTCTTCTCTGTAAGTGAACTGGCACTTACCTTCAAAACGGGTACCACCCTGTCTCCATGAAATAACCTTTACAAACATTTCTAAGCATGCCTTTTTTTGTTTCCATCTTTTATTAAAAATTTACATAACACACTCCAGCAGTTGGGGTATGCAGGTGTCCTAGGTTTTAAAAAAAAAAAAAAAAATGTACAAAATCCCAAGCCCTTATAGGCAGGGTTGAAGCACAACTTCATTTTCTTTGTACAGAGGTGAAAGTTGGCATCTGAATGGGCTGGATGGAGTGGACTGGCTGAAACACAGGCTTCTTCCGCATCTCGGAGACTGTTTTCACAGAAGGGAGGAGCTGGTTTCTCTTGATGATCTGCAGTGCTAGCTGCGTGTTGCCTGCAAGACAACTTTTGATTAAAACATAGAACCCTGCTATGACTCACAAGTCACTGTTCTCAGAACAAAGCTGACAAGCCAGCCCTGGGCTCCCACCATGTACACTAGTGGTCTTACTCAGTGAAATGCTGACAGAAACATAAAAAGTATTACAGAATCACACAGAATCATTACGGTTGGAAAGGACCCTCAAGATCATCTAGTCCAACCGACAGCCCTACACTACTCTTATCCCTAAATCATCCCCTGAAGAAACACATCAATCCTCTTCTTAAAAACCTCCAGGGATGGTGACTCCACCACCTCCCTGGGCAGCCTATTCCAATA
>VWZX01001930.1:524975-733749 GCA_013399015.1 Galbula dea | reverse complement strand
CCCGAGCCTGTAGCGCTGCTGGGGGTTGTTACGCCCAGAAGGCAGGACTTTACATTTAGCCTTATTAAAACTCATCCCATTGGTCTCTGCCCATCTATCCAGCCTATCTAGGTCCCTCTGCAGAGCCTGCCTACCCTCAAGCAGATCAACACTCCCACCCAGCTTAGTGTCATCTGCAAACTTACTAAGGGTGCACTCTATCCCCTCATCCAAGTCATCAATAAAGATGTTGAACAGGAGAGGCCCCAGCACTGACCCCTGAGGGACACCACTCGTGACTGGCTGCCAACCAGACTTGACTCCATTGAGCACAACCCTCTGGACTCCGGCATCCAACCAGTTTTTGATCCAGCCAAGGGTGTGCTCATCCAAGCCACAAGCAGCCAGCTTCTCAAGGAGAATGCTGTGGGAAACTGTGTCAAACACCTTGCTAAAGTCAAATTGTTTGTTAAACATAAAATTGTAGGAGAAAATCCACTAAGTTCTGAAGAGCTCACTTCTCCTCATCAAATACCCTTATTTCACTAAAGTTATAGTTTCAGACTAGATGCACCATTTTGTTGCTATTTACAGAACAAAAAAATGTCTTTAAGTCCTTTTGATTATATACTTAGAAGGGAATGAGAGATGTAAATCCCACTTTCTACTCTCTTCTGCTTTGTAATTCTTTGTTGCAGAAAGAAAGGTTTCCAAAACTCCAACTTCAAAACATCTTTATAGGAAAAGCTTTGGAGAAGTGTCAAATCTGAATACAAATTCAAGACTTCTGCCTGCCTGCAATGCAAGACAACTGAAGGGCAACAAACACACTGAGCATTTTACAACACTAGACTATTATGGGGCACAGGTCCACAACTGTAACAACTTCAATGGTGCAGCTGCACAATTTGCTCACATTGCAAAGTTTAAGTGTAAAATGGAGGCAGGGCCCAATGGATGTCACTCAAAATACCAACCCAACTTTATAAAGATTAGGAATGATGTCTACGACCATCCTACTATTGCATCCCAAATCTAGGCCAACAGAAGATTTCAGAACTTACCATTCTGTAATTCAAGATATACAGCCAGTAGAATAGCCTCTGGAGGGATCTCTTTGGGGTGGATGAGTGAAGCAGCCTTATTGAAGAGGGAGGAAAAAAAAAAAAGTGGGGGGAAAAAAAAGTGCATAAGAGAAACATCCAGCTCAAACAAAGTGTCCCTTAACAGGATCCTTACCACCATCTGTGGCATTAAGGCCAGCTAATACAAACAAGTAACAATTCATAAACTAAGATTTTTTTCAGACTAATATACTACATCAGGTTTATGCATGCAAGGAGGGACTGAAAGATTATCTGCATTGCAAGATTGTTTCACACTAATTAGCAGCACCGTCTGCTGTATGCTCATGTTAATATGAATCTGTAATTCTTGGCCAATCTACTGTGGTTTCCTGGCAAGATAACAGGTAAAGAAGGTAACATCCACCACTCCAAAGGTCAGAATACAAAGTTAACAATGATCGTTCATTAGCTTTTCCTATACAAATATTTTCCAGCTATGAAGTAAATGAATTTATTACAGATACAGAGACCTACTATATTTCACATCCACAGATGGCCTTAAACTCCTTTGGGCTTTACACATGTGCTGCAGAGCCCAAGCACAGACACTTGCCCTATCCTAAGAAGCCTCAGCAAGAAACAAGCAGGAGAACTGCCTTAAGCAGTGGAGAACCTCACAGAATTTAAACCTGTTCACCTACATGACTACTATGAAGTAATATTGAAGACTGCTACTCCAGTTTGCAACTCTACAGTGCATTTGAATAGTCTTCCTAACAGAGAGGAATGGCTGAAAAATAGACAAAACATCATTGAAAGAAAGGAGTCCCAGCCATAAGAAAGGCTAAATAACACAGGCTAAGTGAAGACAGTTTCAAAAGCAGTACTTGAGAATTCTTGCAACAAGAGGCAGACAAGGAACATACCTCTAACAGAACTGCAGTTTGTTGTCACAACCCTAAAGTTAATAGCTTAGACAGCGAGTTATTAACTGATTAGAGAGAAGTAAACTCAAGGTCCTCATGAACTTTATCCTCTGAAATATAGCTACTTATATTGGACAATTAAAAAAAACCAAACCAAAACACCCTACCAAATTAAACGTGGAAAAAGTGAAAAGGTTTCATTGTCATATCCTACTGGTTTGATATGATCTAGGAAAAAAAAATGGTTCTTATAGTGGTACAGAACTATTTACACAAAGAAATTTGGAAACCATTATGTTACTAATAGAGATTGGTTCATAAAGACAGAAGAGAGCTGCAATCTCAGCAAAGTCTGCAAATAAAGGTGGGTTATGAAATCAGGATTTGCTGTGATATAAAAGGCACTCTGAAGGAATGCATTTGTCCCCCAAGCTTTTTTCATACCTGATGAAGACACTTCCGAGCTTTGTCATATTCACTCCTCAAACAGTAAGCACTTCCAAGGTTAAATAACATCATTGTTCTTGCAGATGTGACTGAACTGGGGTAACACTGTGGGGTCTGCTTGCCAGCTGCAATTAAAAAAATTTTTTTTCTTACATTTTTATTCTAAACTAGCTAAGTAAGTTCCCATACTCTGCTGAATACAGGGGCTGGTACTTACAAGATTCCATGGCCTCATTTTCTCCTTTGTCAGATCCTGCAAAGAAAATCCCCACAAAAACCATCATGTTCCATGAGGTTTTTTTAAAGCTTATTACAAAAATAATACAAAAATGCAAATTTGCTTCTTTCTTCCTGGTCTGACATTAAAAAGGGAAGACATATCAGTTTGCTCAAGAGATTATGTCATTTAAGACTTCCTATCTTTAATGTCTTGCTTTTAGATTTGCAAATGAGTACAGTGAAGTTTAAACTGTAGACATGTTGGTGAAATGAGAGCTGCTGTAGACTTAACTATACAGATGGGCTCTGAAGTATTTGTCTGTTACAGATGAGACAACTGTAAGCACAGGAAAACTAAGATGCAGATTAACTAAGATTTTTCCCACTCCTATATTTCACTAAATGCAGTAAGTAGAGTTCACTGGTCCTCCAATGCCTGGTTTAGAGACTAAAAATCTGCCAGAGAAGGTATAAAACCCCAACTTAACCATATGTGCACATTTAACAAAAGCAGCTTTCAACAGTTACCTTCAAACAAGCCAGAATGCTGCAAAATATATTTCTATGCCACAGAATTAGCCACTTTAAAGGAATGACAAACATGTAAAAGGCAAACTGAACACAAAGTAAGAACTAAAGCCAGGAAAACTAAAAGCACACCACCACCACCACTTCATTAACCTTGATCCTGCTCATTTGAAGATACCCCAAGGGAAACATCAGTGACGTTCTCGGGGTTCAAGTGAGTAATGGCATCAGATATTCTGTCTAGAGAGATGAGAGCTTCTGCTGCATACAAGTGTCCAAGAAACCTACAACAGCAAAGGGTTAGATACAAAAGCCAGCTTAACAACCTCGACAATTTATGTAAGACAAACTGAATCCATTTTTAATACAAACCCATGAAAACTACTATTTGAAACACCTGCATGGATGTTAGCTTGCTTATTAAGTATTGTCATAGTTACCCAGTCCTGCCATTTACTGCTTTTAGGCACTAATATTGGGGAGAGGAAAAAATTGCACCTGAGTAAAGACAATTCATTCACACACAGGAATTGCCATTCCAGAAAGACAATAACTTGGTATGGCTTTACCTCAGAGAATTAAAAAAGGAATCTTTACAAAAACACCCCAGGATATGGATGAGTTGAGGTGTTAAGTAACTTTACATTCAATTGAAAAAAAAAAAAATTAAAAAAAAAATCAAACTAATTCTGTAAGACAGCTGCATTTCTAAGGACAGCAACTATACAGGCCTGTCCATGGGGCACAAGCACCTTTCCAACTGCAGGTGTTGCAAAAGAATTAAGCAAGTCTCATGTTTGACACTTGTAGTTCAAGCTCAGCTAATCAGCAGCTTTCCTTTTCAGCTCTGGAACACAAGGAACCCTGTTGATCAAGGGCATAGTTAGTTTCGAAAGATTTAACCTGAAACAAAGGTTGAGCAAAAGTCCATGCTTGTCCTATGCAGCTGTAAATAGTACACTTCAACCTGACTGTATAGTTGGTTGCAATGAATTACAAAACATCAGGTAAAATATCAGTTACTTATCCAAAATAACTTCTGCAATTTAGATCTCATATGGCAAACACAGCTTTCTGTATGAAATTTCACATAAGAAAATAAGAACAGATCAATATTCCAAATCTGCACAGAAGTCTAGTTTCCTGAGAGCAAGATACATGGTGCTCTGTCTTTGCAGAAACCTGTCATCTAGCGTTTCTTGCATTACATAATGGTAATGCTGCCTTCATCAAATTACATGTTACCTTGCAAAGTCCTCTAAAATACTGCTTATAAGCTTCTGCAGTAGCCTGAAGCATGGAAGCCAAAGAATTGAATTGGCATGGGCCCTTTCAGAGCATACTGCCAGCATATAAAAATAAGCACAAGTTAGCTTGGTTTCCACCAGTACATTACCAGTTTTGGAAAATATTACTACCGTAGAAACCTCTGCTATATTTTATCCAGTGTATGACACAGCAATTAAATGCACAAAGTCGGAAAGATGGAGCCAAAGCTGCCTTTTTGTATTTGCAAATGTATGAGAACTGGTGGGTAGAAACAGAATGAGCTTTAAATATCCTTCCAAACGAGAACTGAAAAAGAGAAACTGAAGAATGGAACCTTTATAGGCAACAGTAGCAGGTGAAGTGACAGACCTGCACACCCACAATCTGGTACCCTACTGACTAAGCAAACCTTCCCTTCTGAGGCTGTAGTTTCATAAGCAAACTTTCAGCAGCATGCTGGCTTGTGCTGATGTTGTCCCCTCATTCCTACCCCCTGTGCTGTGCCAATATGAGCACATGCAGCCCCACAGTAAACCAGGACAGAGACCTGACAGTCCTGTTACTGCATGGGACCCATAGCTGGAGATTAACAAATAGCAACAAAAGCAGCAGTAGCTTCTGAATTACATGGAATTCATACACAAAGGAGGGGACTCACATTCCTGCATGTCAATGAACATTTAGTCAGGGCTTCAACAAGAACAGGAGTGGGCCAAGCAATTCTTCGCATCAGATATAAAACTGTCAAGCAGCTAAAGACACTGGAAGCTTCAGCTCAGAACTTTCCAGCAAAAAGCACGGCTGAGAAAGAAGAAACGACCACATCAGACTTACTTAAGAGACCCTGACAGCTTTGGTTGCTGAAGAAGTTTATCTGCGTGATTCAATGCCATAAGGTTATCACCCAAAGCCAGAGCCACATAAGCACTACAGGCAAGTATTGAGCACCTGGAGGGAGGGGAGAAGAGGGAAAAAAAAAAAAAAAGACAAAGGGAGTTGGGGGAAAAAAATGTTAAATGGAGAATTCTGTGATTCCAAATGCAGCTGTTAAATTTCTTTGTTAACTGCTGAAGAAATAAATCATAAACTTTCAATAATGTCTCTGCATCAAACCATAAAGGACTTACTGTTTTGTTATCTATGGTGTCAATCACATTCTCTGAATCAGGAGACACATATGTTGTGTTCTACCAGTATAAACCAAGGACCACCACAGCATGCTCAGCTTTTTGCAATTTTGACCATAAATAATGGATTAAAGCAAGAAGGACTTCAACACATGTCATTTGTCTCACAAACAGTTTCCCTTTCTCACCCTCTTTTTATTCATTTTGCCATGAATTCTCATTTGTACTTCCCCACCCTCCCCTTCAGCTGAAGCAAAGGGTAGCAGATTTATAGGTTTCTCTAAGGTACAATCCAGAGACACATAGTAGCAATCGATTAATTTGCAACATATTTCACTTTTGTATCATACAATGCTTGCACACAGAGAGACAATAAACAGAGAATTTTGCATTTCCAGTTGTGTTCAACTGAGAGCTGTAACCCACTGCCAAGACTGACTGATCTGTGGCATTTTGTTTCTGTCACAGACTTACCTTTCCACAACCACAAAATCTTTGCTAGTTCCTGTAATGAAATCTGAACTATTCATATTTTTCATCTTCAAACAATAACCCCATGTCAGAATGCCATCATTAGGCCAAGCTTCACACTTTGTAATAACTCCCTCCTGCCTCCCCAAACATAGCATTTGGGGATATTTTCCACTTCATAAGACCTCATTCAGCGCAGGCTGCCTTGTCCTCTGGGCACAAGCCTCTGCCAGCAATGCCTTACTGTGAGCATAGACTCTGTCCTTCTCCAGGGAGGAAGAAGTGATCCTCTTAGCGGGATCTCAGGTTGGGAGTGAGGGGAGGAGAACCTTGACTCTCCCGCCAGTAGGTGGGCTATTACCACGTCAACCCTCTGGCAACTGTCAAGCCCACTTTCAGTCCAGCAGTAAGTCATGTAATTCGTGGCAAGACCTGGGGTGCCTTTATTCCCCTTTCCCAGGAGGCATGCTCCTTAATTATGCACAAGCAGGATAAGAAACTTCTCCAGTGTTTCTCCCTACCCCCTACTTCCTCTCCCCCGTGCCCAGATGTCACATCAAATCTGAACATGTACAAAAGCTTGAGAGAGGGAGAGGAAAGCTTCCCCAGCTCAACTCCCAAAGCTAAAATATTTCTGAAAGGTTGCGACTGGAGAGGGGGAGGGAACGGGGAAAAAATAAAAAAAAATCTCTGCAATAACAGCCAGCTTCTAACTAGCCTCTTTTTGTCTCTGCCTCAAGGAAGCACAGCTTTTAAACCAGTGGAGATGCTAAGTGTCACTAGCTAAATACCCTTATACACAAGTCAAGACCTGAAGAACTGCTTGCTCCTGCCATTTAAATCAATGTGTCTTTTATTTCTCACTTTTTTAAAAGCATATTTTTATTTCTGAAAGTGTGAATTCTAACACAAGACACGTTCCAATCACATAACAGGTAAGTTCGGCAAAACTGAAACTTGCTCTTCGGCTCTAAGGACTTGTCATTGTTTAAGCTATGTAAGAGCTGGCAACATTTTTTAGCCACAGCCAGATTTTTCGGCCATCTAAAGAGAAGGAAAATATTCACGTTTTCTTCCCTGCAGTAGTTTTTGCACACTTGGATCCATTGTTGAGCTGGCTAAACCAAACGCTCAGGAGACCTGACAGCTAACCAGAGCAGAAGAATTGCACCACAAGGGAAAAGACAAACTAGTTTTTCACCCCAGTCAGGATTCTGACAAAACTCCACAGGTCGCCTTTGAGCATGGCAGACTTCCAGCATCAATGAGCCTCCGCATGCCCTAAATAAAACTGCCTTTGCACTAGGACAAAGAAGAATGTTTTTTTAAACTGCCAGATTATGTCAAACAGCCTCTTGTGTAGGTCTAGGCAACAAGATTTGTCAGCCCACACTGACCGCAAGTTTACAGAACCCAAACTCCACATCTGACTTGGCTTATTTCTCAGGCAAAGAGTGAGCCACAGCAAATTCAGTTCTTCAAAACTTACTATGAAAGCACCAAAACCAGCACTTCTGAACATCAATAATCTGAATTAATTTCAAATAGGTAACCAAGTACAACAGTGGATATAAACTATCTACTTCTACATTTCAATGCAGGTAAAACAATCCAAAATATTAAGAAATACAGAATGCAGATGGTGCTTACTCAATGGGGAAATTCAGCAGCAAAGGGTAGATGGGAGAGAATTATGCAGTGGCCGAGAGGAAGAAGAGAGTGAAACAGCTATGGGTGATAATCATTGTAAGCTTCCAGTACTGTGACAGGGCCAAACAGACCACTGCAACCCGTAAGTGGATAAATGAGGCAAAACTGTGCAAGTGCAGAGAAGAGAAAAGGTACATTGATGTGCCATGGTGGTTGTTACAGTATCCCCTGTGAAATTATCAGCAATGTCAGTGATGCTTCTGGAATACTATATGCAATACTAAGGTATGCACACTTCAAAAATATGTAAGTAGATAAATAAAGCATAATGATGGACTGGAGATGGCCAACAAAACAGTCAAAGAAAAGGAAAAAAGGGTAAAACTGGATCACATGCCTTATAGCAAAGGCTTGCAAGTTCAAGTCTATTCAGGACGAAGCAGGTGATCAAACTATTCCTTTATCTCTAACAACTTTGAAGGGGAAAATTAACATTCTCACACGAGATTGTTCCATCTAGGGAGAAAAAGGCTACAACAAGGAATGCTGCTATCTGTCTCAACTTTATTAAATCCACAAAATTTTTCAAATACAGCACTGTGGTCTACCAGAACTCTTTTACTTCTTATGGATCCTAGCAGTCTTGGGTTGTTCTGGTGCACTGAAACATACCACAGGCTGAGAGCAGAGTTGGGCAATTGGCTTCTTGAAGAATGAGAAGCAGAGAGAAGTAGAATTGTTCAGAAGGAATTCATAAGAAAAAAAAAAAATTGGAGTTTCTACTTCCTGTGTATAAGTTCTTAGCAACGTTTGGTGTCCTCGGACTTCTGCCTGTTGCCTTTAAAACTGTAAAACTGAATTACTGCTTATTATGAGGCTACTCTGTTCAACTAATTTGTGCACAGTATCAAACAATACATATGGCAAATAAGCCTTTTCTAGATATTTTTAAGAACTAGGTAGGTAGTGGTAAAGTCAGTCACTAATTTTAAACCCTTAAGGCATACAACTGCTCAAAATTATGAAAAAAAAAAAAGCATTCAAAAAAGCATTTAAGTTGCCCATTTCAATACTAGAAGCAATGTTTTTGGTTTTTTTTTTTAATCCAGAAAGGTTTCTAAATACAATGGCTGTAAGCTGAAGCATAGGAGGTTCCATGTGAATACAAGAAAAATTTTTTTTTCCCAGTTCAGGTGCCAGAGCACTGGAACAGACTGCCCAGAGAGGTTGTGGAGTCTCCTTCTATGGAGATACTCAAAACCCATCTGGATGTGCTTCTGTGTGACCTGGTCTAGGGAATCCTGCTGTGGCAGGGGGGTTGGACTAGATGATCTTTTCTTCCAACTCCTAACATTCTGTGATTCTGTGACTTAACAGGGGAAAGATGAATTGAGTAGACATCTAGACCTCAGGATAATCCTTGCCAACATTCATGTTTCTTAATTTTCCTTGACAAGAATTTTAATTTTCTCATTGAACTCCTTAATGAGCAAGACTGCAGGAAGATACTAACATTTGAGTGTAACAGATTTTGCTTTTCCCAGCTATCTGCAGAAACTTAGAAATAGTTTTAGCACAATCACTCTCTAGGGGTGTCTAGTCTTCTGGATTTAAACAAAGGAAGTATTGCAAAAAAAAAAAAATCAATACTTTTCCTTTCCTAATAAGATGTTCTTTACCAGAAGCAGTGTAGTTCTTGCTAAAATGGTAAGATTTTCCTGACGTTGTCAGGTTTCATCACTAGATAACAGCTGATTTTGAAAGAAAAGAGTAGGTACTAGGGGAAAAAAAACCAAACCAGTCATCACAATGTAACACCGTGTAACTTTTGACATGTGGCAATCAGTTTCAACAGTCAGGAGGGAAAAACCCCTAGAGCTTTCTATTTCAAGTAGCATACACCTGTTCCACTTCAGAATAAGTAATCAAAGTCTCAGTAATATCTCCTCACAGATTCCTGCTAAACTGCTTTTAAACTAATACAAGTAGATTTGCTACACATAGTGGAGCAAAGTAAAGGTTAAGCTGATCATCATAAAATACAGGTTACCTGGAGTTATGCTGGAACAGAGTGTTTACCCAAGAGTTGAAGTGAGAAATTACTGTATGCTTTGTCTATAATGGAAACATAAAACAGATTTCTATTTTTTTCTAAACAGGTGCAAGCTTTATAGTAAGACAGATTTTCAATGGGCTGGCAGCCAATTGAAATAATTAACATTGCCTGCAAATGATAATCTTGGAGAAAAGTAAAGAGGTTCCATTTAACATGACACTTATTGAAACACATGGGAGTTACTCCATTTGGAAAGCACTCAGGCTGCTGAACAAGTTAGTTCCAGGATCTTTGAGAACAAGAAAAAATTTACAGTCAAATTTTACTTATGTTCTTCCATGATGAGGAAGTCAAATGCCTGGACAGAGGCAATTTTTCTTCTGCTTTATGCAAACTATGGATTTACTCCTCTTGAAATGAGCACCATTCTCATTTGAAAGCAGCTTTTAGCATATAAAGTTGTGGGGGCTGAATTCCAAACTAGACTCATCAAAGCCTTGAAGGGAAAAGGCACCAGTAATTTCCACCCCTTCCACCAGTCACGACAACCATTGCCAGGTTTTTAGCTTTGCCATTTATAGGACTTGATTATTTTACTTCTGCCCAATATAGGTGTCAAGCCTATAAAGGTGGATCAAACAGACTGATCTACCTTCTGAACTGAAATACTAGATGGTTTCTACTTGTCTGGACTCGAAAGTCCAGAAGAAGGGAAGCATACGCATTTGAAAAAAAGGCATCCTTAGATTGAACAGTTCAAATTCAACGTTTTTAGGCAAATGCCTAAAAAAAATGGCTAGCAATGACTGCAGAAGCACAGCACAGTTTAAGAGGAGGCTTATTTAGCAGTGAATATTTTGCATTATGTACTTGCCTTAAATTTTCTAATTCCTGTTTCTTCAAAGGCGAAGAAGGTGGAGCTGCAATGAATTTATCCCCTTCATGGCTTTTATTGCTAGAATGAAAACAGTGTATTAATTAGGAGTGACTATAAATAATTAAAAATATTAATTAAAAAGTTTCTCAGTGGAATAAGCATTGCTATTAATTCACTCCATTTAAAAGGCCAGAAAAATTCTATAGCCTATAAAAGAGGGAAATTAAGCTACGCAAAAACTGAGGCACATGCTTTTGCCCTTATTGTTCTATTTGAGAAGAAAGAAGGGAGTCATTTACTGGGAAGGATTTGACTGACAGACCACACAACCCATGCCATTCTCCACAGCCCTGAGCTATTTTTGAAGTTTAGGACAAGAACTTCAAATTGGTGAGATGCAAAACTTGCTCCTTTTGCAGCCTCTCTTCTTTTAGCCTTTAAGAAAAGAAGTAAACTAGTTCTATCCCTAGATGTCTTTAAACTGATTACATAAACTAGAAAGTTAATCCACAGTGGTTACAGTTAGACTTCTAACTGCCTTCATTTTGATTATTATTTCAAAATGTCTTAAAAAAAAAAAATCATCACTTCCTTAAGTGTCACTTCTTTGGGGGAAGCAAGTATTCACTATTTAAAAAGTCTGCAACTTTGCTCTCCAATAAGCTGAAATACAACCTCCTTCTGGAATGAAAATTTAAGAGAAGATAGAGCTCCACCTTTGCAGAGAGGGACAGTGAGGTTTAAAAACAAAAGTTCAAAAAAATTGAATCTGAGTTTGTTCCCCTAACAACAACTTTTTCACCAAGGTAGTTTCATATCTGTTTGCTATAAACAGGTAGGATAACTCTTACACCTTCAAAACAGATAGCAGCAGACTCCAATGAAATCTTTAGTAAATACTGTTGTAGTGTATATACTTCATGCTTTTCCAAAAATTAGATTAAAAAACTATCCTTAAACACTGAAAGTATTCACTGTTTTTTTGTGAATAAGAGAATAACCTGCCGCAGAGTCAGCCTGTTCGATTAGTGGGATTTGCTTCGAAACCATCCTTTCCAATTAGTGTGATTTTCTTCAAAATGTCTTATGTTTTACTGTTCTCTCACTGAAGGTCCCTTTTCAGAAGGGAAAAATCCTTAGAGAACCTTTCAGAATGTGACACCCAAATTCAAGAACAGCCTGCTTTGCTGTTGGATATTTTGAAATTGGCAATGACCACTGGGAGACATGGGAGACTTTTTGTAAAAGCTTTTTAAAGCGGAAGAAGCATCTGGTTTTGAAAGCAGAAGGTAGAAAAAGGACCTTCCTGAACAGGACATGTTTTCCTTTCCTGACTCTATAAAAATAAACACCCACTCCTTCCCACCCCTCCTCCCCACACCCAAAAAGGGCCACCATTTTGTTTTCAGCACAACAGCTTAGTGGGCCTCATAACCTTTAAACTGAAGTCTCATTTAGACCAGAGAAGCTTCACCTCAACAGGCTGCATACAGCTTGCAAGAGGAAGTTAATTCACAGCCTCCAACCTAACGGTAAGGAGAAAAGGAAAAAAACAAACCAAAAACCTACAAATCTCCACCACCCTACCCCCCTTCACCCCAACTTATATAAATCTTTTGGTCACTTGACAGGAAAGATTGTCACTGGGAAAAAAAAAAAAAAAGAATAGCCTTCAAATGTTGTAGCACTAGCAGCCACCAACTCCTAACCCTAGTCTAACCCCAGGCAACCTCAGAACATATGGGGATGCACCTTGTGCCTATGCAACACAGCATATGTGCAGTAAACCCTGACAAATGGATCTTCCTAAAATTTATCTGTACTTTGGTCTCACAAAAATATTATGGTTTTTCACTACCCTTTAAGTAGCTCAAGTTCTAACACAGCCACTTTTTCCTAGATCAGTTACTGTAACTCTTCCCCTTCTCAAAATGGTCATTAATGAAAGTGGAGGCTATTGCCAATCCAGTTACTCTTGAAAAGGAAGTTTGGAACACATCAGGATCAACACAAAAAGTTAAAACACCTTCTTGCTATTTAACATTTGAGGTACATTGTCTACAAGTTTTGGGGGGTTTTTCTTAAAGCTTCAGAAAAAGAATTTTTTTTCTTAAATTTGTCTTTTGCTGGAAAACATCATTTATGAAGCCATAGCTCCATCCTGCATTCCTACTTATCTTCTAATGCTAGCTTCCCACTTCTAGTCTAAAACAAGCACAACAAAGCATACTAGGGTTGATCATGGGGAAATGATTACAATTGACTTGCGAGTTATTTATGTATTGAATCAAGTAATGACACAAAACCAAAAATCACCATAATGTATGAAACTTCACTTACAATTGGATAAACACCAATATGCACTGTGGGAGGGTATGAGGAAAACTTAATTTTTGCAGCACAGAAAATAAGATGCTCAGTGAAGAAAAAGAAATTCACTGTAATTTATTAAACTTGTTAGGAATCAACTCAGAATTTTATTCTTAAATTAGCACACCAGGAATTAAAACAATGAGCAGCTAATCCATTTCCTTGATATCCCAATATTGCCAAGAGAATTTACAAATATGGGGGGTTTTCTACCGGCCAGACAGACTGTCAGCCCAGAATTACTTTGGACAAAAAGAAAGATTCATATGCAATTCTATTTACCTGCATGCTTCACTGCTTTCACTGTTTTCTGTATTTCCCCCTAGCTGGTTACTAGTTTTAGATCCATTTTCCTGCTTTGGTTCCTGCTGATCTTCTGGCAGTAGCAGCAAAGCATTCCTTAGACAGATTGCTGCAAATTCCATACTGGCTACAGGTATTGCTGAGGACTGCCCATCACTTAAAGAGACAGATAAATTAGGTAGTGAGTAGCAATCCTATTAAATCAAAAAAAAAAAAAAAAGAAAAGAAAGAAAGCAAGAAAGCAGAGCTCCAGAAAGATGTGAAAGCAGAGAAAACATTTTTAAGATAAAATCAGGTTTTAATATAAAAAAATTTAATTCATGAAGACTTCTGTATCTTGCTTTTCTTATATATGGTAAGTACCCCACAATGCCCAAATAGAGTGGGCAGATTCAAGTTCATAATTACAAGAATTTCTCTTGTTTTTCTTGATTTCATTTCCTGAAGTTTTATGACAGAGCAACTAGATTTTGAAAGTGGATTACTGAAAATATGTATTTTTTTAAAATGAGAAAAAGAGGACAGATTTAGGTAACTAGAAATATAAATATCAAAGAAATCAGTTTTAAACTTTAATGTCCTCCTTAGTTACAATGAATACACAGTTAAGCCCTCTGCCGGCTTAACATCCAAATGATTAAGCAGGACTCACCAACCGTGTTAACATGCCTCTGTCTTCACTACATTAATATTTCCAACATGAACAATTATTCATGACAGTTTTAAAAACTTCTGATGAACAGGTATGTATGCTTAACAAAGCTATGGTAACAAAATAAACAGCCCACTGGAAACATACTTACTTATAAACAACATTCTGTATTGACTGGGATGCTAGGACTATCTTACGGTGGTAGCCTTGACCTACTATAGATTGCACAATTCCCTTTTTGCTGGGAAGACCTTTAGTCTCTTGTTCTGATGTCTAAAAGGGAAAAAGAAAAGACAACTAAAATATCAAGGCTTGACAAATGTGAAAGCTGGAAGACTTCAAACCCTGCTAAAATGTAAAAATTCATAATTTATATGGGTACAGTTTTAAATCCGAAGTATTGTCTTTTTGTTACAGAAGGATTTTACTGCACACAGTGTAAGCACAGATTAGTTCTGACAGCTTGCCTGATAGCCTACTGACCTAGTTTCTCCTTTGTTTTGAAAGCACAATGAAGCAAGTCATATAAAAAAAAAACCCTGTTAGGATATCTAGAAAGAAAAGATATGATCAGCCAAATAATAATCAGAATTAGCACTGCAGCATTTGCCATCTTCTCTCCCTTCTTACACAGCATTCAAAATGCTCTCTGAAAAAGCTGCTTTCAAACCATTCCATGGGGAGCATGAAGCTGAACCAAAACATAAGCAAAGTTACATTAAATTTAACTTGTTTAACAGCTTTTCGAGCATGCAGACACTCTAGGGGTCAAATGAACTTTGTCATTCCCAAGGATTCTCTACACCATATTTAGTGTGGTAGGTTGGTTTGTTTTATCATGGGCCACCTTAACAACTTTCTTGGTAAGGAAAGTTAGTTGAGGAAGAGTCACAGTTGTAAGGAAAAACTCATCCTAAACCTGTATTTTAAATAGCTACCACTTTTCAGAAAATTTATCAGAATCTATCATCAAGAAGAATATTGACTTATAATGGCATTTACTGTCAAATAAAAAAAAAATAGTTAGTTTGGATAGGAAACATGTATTTCAGAAAAGGTGTTAAGAAAACTGCAGAAATGGGATCATCTATATTTTATAAACTAAAATACTAAAGTGGGTGAAAATCAGCTTCAGTAAAATTACTTTCCTGCATGGTGTTCAGAGCATAAACACGAATCTATATTTAGATATCAAGGAATATTATTGTTAAATTGAATTATAAGGTCAAATTAAGAAAATTTTTATTTGATCAAATTATTGATTTTAGGGCTCTAAAATTTAACTTAAAGACAGTTCCCCTTTGCCTTACATGTTAGCAGCACCGTTACTTTTTTTCCTTGGAGGAGTACAAATTTAGTGAACAGCAAGCTGTTTTTATGATATGAATTCAAGCTCTCTGGTACACCACAGAAAAAAAAATAAAGAAAAAAAAAAAAGAAGACTTCAGGAGCCTGGCATAATCTACTGCTTTGGTTACTCTGCAGTAAATAAGGAGTGCCCCATAAGGGTCTGTATTTCCCTTTTCCAGACTGCTATGCAATCTCCTTGTAAACAGAACCCTAGCTTTGTTTTTTGCCACAAAACCTATGGTAATCCAGCCTCTCATACCCAGTTTTCCAATAGAGATCATCACCTATGTCTTCTTTATCTATGTATGACTGGTAACCAGAAAATTGTGAAATGAACATGAAGTAAGCTCTTCTTCCTGCACTCTGAATTGGAATGCCAAAGGTGTGATTGTAAATTGCCAAAACAAAATGATGCTTAGCCAGTCTCTGCAACAAAAAAATTGTAACTTCATAGAAAAGCAGCTCTAACAGCCACTTACGTGCTTTGTTTCACCTCAAGCCTACTCAAATTCTTCTGATCTTAGAAAAGTAATTACCATTGGGTCTCAAGATGTCTGTTTCTGTGGTGGTTTTCCTCCATCTGTTGCAGCTTTAGATTAAATATGCAAATGAACATATAAGCAAAAATAATTAAACCAGACTTCTGCAGAGGTGTAGCAACATTAGGCCTTTAAAATGCATAGTTCAATTGCAGTTATTATTTCTTCCTTTTTGTGACCATGCGTATTTCATAGCTACAATCAAAATAATGACTCTGCAAATCTACTTACCCCTTTATTGGCAGCAATGCAACATTCTGCTATTCTCAGCCAAAGACGAGGGTTTGAGTGATAAACCTGGACTGCCTCAATCAGGCATTCAAAGGCAGCTAAGGGCCTACCAATATGCAAGAGCTGAATTCCACAATTGTAGAGCAACTCATACCGTTTGTTAGTCAGTAGTGTACACATGGGTCTTCCTGAAAATTTTTTACCTGCAGAAAATGATTAACATTATATTGGATGTGCAGCTCAGAAGAGCAGAAAACAAAACTCTGAGAGAAAGATGGATGCTGCAGAAAACACCCAAGAGCTACCAAAAACCCCATTCACTGCAGAAATTCACTGGCTTCCCTCCACATCAAAGCTGACAGCAGACACAGATTAATTGTATTTTTAATAAAGTACATTAAATGGTAGCCACTTACATTTCTTGTAATTCAAGCTAAATAATATATAATAATAATAATGAACCCTAGATTTGCAAGAATGCATGTCTTTGTTACTCAAATTCCAGAAGAAACCACTTTGCTGTTAACAAGTATACAACATCTTCTCTCTTCACACAGGCACCTAAGCCTGCACTTAAAATACAGAGCCAATGGAAGGAATAGGAAAAACAACAAAATGCATGGATAGTAAATAGATTTTAAAGAAAAATATTTTTAAAAAAATGATTTAATCATGAAATCATTTACCTGTAAAAGCAAGAAACCAAGTAAAGCTTATTTTAATATTTTTTTACTTGTTTTTTGTATACTTACCACAAGAGTAGATGGATAAAACTAACCATAAAACTAAACAGTAGATGAACATTTCTCATACAAGTCTGGAAATTGTTCAGTAAGAACATTTGAGAAATACACCATTTCCAAAAGCTAATTTAACAGTGTCACACTCCATATTTTCTATATCTTCCGAGTTAAAAAAAAAAACAAACCCAAACATCAACAACAAAAAAAGCCTTCCATACATCATTCAAGTCCTGATGATTCTACCTACTGTCAGCAAGACTATAAATAACATCTTTAATGATGCATGATAGGTCACAGAAATTTTGTCATATCTCCCTGGATAGATGGTCAAAGACTATAAATGAGAGACAATTAACTGCCCTAGTCCCACAGTATCTCAAAGAAAACAGAAAAAAAACATATTTCATCATCTATTTCTGGTAACAGCAACCATACTCTGAAATCAAGTTACACTGAAAACATACACACTCCTTATCCTTTCCTCTCAAAGTGAGAGAATAGAAATTTTGCCGATAACTACTGAAAACTACTGCTTTCTTGATTCACTCATCCCTCTTCCACCATCTATTTTCATCTTTTAAAAGTCTTACCTGGATCTGAGCTTCCTGTTCCTAGCTGTGCACATGCATTATCATTTTCTTGCAAGGCTTTTTTAAAGTAAAAAATTCCCAAATTGTGCTTTCCCATTGCAAAATGAATGCAGCCAAGATTGTTCCAGAACATACACCGTAAGCATTCACCTGAGAGAACACCAAGAAACCATTTTCATAAACTGAAAAACGTCACTGAGCCCACAAAATGCTCCCAACCACTCTCCCATGGGTCAGTCAGTATATTATGGTAGTCTATTAAACATACTCTTCAGAGATGTTCATGGATGATACATGTTACAGCACTGTCTCACAAACATTCTAATAACCTACATTTCTGTGTACCACTAGTTCTCTTGGATAGTTGATCTGAAATGACAGCTACAGATTTTCAGATCTTGTGTACCATATTCTAGGAGAGACAGGTATAAAGCCAGTTTAAGAGACTGAAAGTTGAAGTTTCATCCAGAGGTTTTCATAGAAAACTTGAGATGCCTGCATACTAAGTTCTAACAGATGGCTCTTGTAAAAAGGAAGTTTTAAACTGATTATACGTGCCTAAGTTTTATAAATTATACAAGGATGTCAACTTAACCATACATGCAAGAAAGGCACTTTCCTTCCTAAATGTATCATGTTCAGGTAACAATGTAAGAAGTTGCTACTAAATGACAAAGGACAGAAAATGAAACTTTTGACTTATCTGCTAGTTACTTAAGCTATACAGTGTTACCACTGAGAAAAAAACCCAAAAAACACACCCTAAAAATCCAAACCATGAAGAAACAGACCATTAACGAATTAACCAGACTAGTTAAACAAATTAACCTAGCTAGGAAGACTATTACATGAACATTCTACTGTGCAAAAAAAACTAGTACAAAAAAACTTATATGAACACAAAACCTTCCAGTTATCCAAGTTCTTACCTGAGTATATTATCTGAGTACAACCTGAAATCTCATTTCTAGATCTAGTACACTGACTTTTGTTTTGTGTCTTGATTTACAGACCCAAGTATCAGCCTTGCAAATATTACATTTACACCTTCACAAATCTATTTTCATAGACAACTGCTGCATTGTCTAGAAAAACGTTCAATGAAAAACCTAAGTTAGGTGAAGGAGCACAGAAAAGCTGAAAACCCAGCATATAAACCCATGCCATGTAGGGCCTACTTCCTTAACCAATCATTAACATGCTTAAAATTAAAATCAATGAGTAGCCCTATTATACTACAAATTTAAGTACCTGCAGTATGAAGGGTTTCTATTTTACCTGTTTTCATGAAGCCTGGATGTTCAGCAATATTTGCACTGTTTAAAAGTTTGACTGCTTTACGGTAATTGCCCCTCAAATATTCAAAATTGCTCTTCAGAAAGAGAGAAGGAGCTGACTGTGAAGGAGAAGAAAATAGTTAATTATCTCTTGGTTTATTATTTCTCCTTCTAGTGTTAAATTACTCCCCAAACAGCTTGCCTCTCCTGCCATTTTAAAAATACATGGGCTTAGGTCCTAATACTTTCAAGAAGTAGCATTTCTTTGCTGAGCACATGATTAACACGCACTTCCTTTGAACTATAAAACTATCATACTCTTTGTTTTTGCTCCAAAAATCCAACATTATTTGAGAGAACTCTGTCATGGAAATGGCCAAATGCAGAGGAACTCCCTTTGCTAAGAGGATCTTTCTCCAACCTGTCTTCTAGCACACTCCTCCTCATGATCCAGAAGGATTTCTGTCAAACTAGCAGCTGTTGAGACTGGCAACAAGCAGTCACCTCCCATTCCCTGCTACTTAGTTAATATAGAATTTATCTGCGATGGTGAATGTAATTCTGAGTTAAGAACTCCTATATAAAAAAAAAAACACTCTCTAGCTAGAGGTAAGCCTTCAAAAAGTATCCATGAAAAGAAAAATCCCCCAAAACTATGTATCCCATAATTAATCTTTTATAAACTGGTTTAAATGACTAATAATATTAGAAGTTGGTAAAACCTGTAACATTTATAGCTAACTAAAATTTATTTTGTTCTGCTTAAATTATAAAGCAAATTGAACCTGTTTATTATGCAGTGTTTCACTGTTATTTTGGCAACATTAAAAAAGTGCATTTTTCTGAGTAACCAGAAACAGTGCAAATAAGAAAATTCTACATTAATTATACTTGTAAATAGAAAGATTACAAACCCAACTGACTACATAAAGCATTACTTCAGACATTCATCGTCAATAAGGCCTGCCTTTGTAAAGAAAGCTAGCAAATGCAGTTTTAAGATAAGTTCTCTATCTAGGTTAGAAAAACAATAACCTCAAGAATACTTACATTCCCAGCTGTATTCATAACAGACTTTATCTCCCTTTTGCATGCTTTTAATGACTTCATCTGGATATAGGCTCTCACCTTATACTGTTAAAAATTTACATTTGTTAAATAAAAACTAGTAATTTGTGCAGGTATGGAAGATGAACTGAAGAGATTAACAGAATATTTTGCATACATCTAAAAATAGGCAGTAAAAAGCTGTTCAAAAAGCCTTGCTTAAAAAGAAATTCTATTCAGACTTTCAGCAAATTTATAGACTTCATATTTACAGTAAGCAGATGCACTTTTTAATCAATGGTCAAAGCTACTCAATATTCAAACACATATAACAGCACTTAAAATGACAAACTAATTAAAATAATCTAAACTCTTAATCCCAGACATTTACCTACTAAACTGAAAACACCAATAACTGATTGCTGATAGAGAAGCATTTTGTTTCTTCACATATTTTTCTACAGAACAGTAGAGTGAAATAAAACCTCTGCTAATTTAGACTGTTGGAGGTCTATCATATAAAGCCAGCTATAAACTGCAGCTAAATGCAGTTTAAAAAAAATTATGATAAACTGCAGGGACTGAAATATGGGGGGTGGGGGGTGTTTGTGTTAGGTCAGTTTCTCCTGTACAAGGATGTTATAAAAAGGATGAGTTAGACAAATTCATTCTTCTGTTTTAAACATGAAGCACAAGGAGAGAGAGTAACAAAATTCATGCTGAACTAGATTTGAAAGAGATGGCACTTGCTTTTAAGAAAAAGCTGAACTAATGTTCTTGTAGAAATAACTTGCAGACACTTACCTGATGTATCTTAGATTTAGCAACTTCTATTAAAGCTCCACTTTCAGCTTTCTGATTTGAGGAATCTTTATTTGTATTACCACCTGACTGAGTGTCACACAAAACAAAAGAAAGTGTTACTCTGAGCCATCTCTTAAATTCAGTTTACAAATTATTTCAGAAGCTGTTTTTATCAATCTCACACAAAGAAGAAAAATAAGTATTCAACAGTCAAAAAATACACATCCCACCAAACACTGTAACTTGATCTTAACAAGCACAATCCACAAATAATCACACCAGCCCATGAAAAGCAGAACTCTATACTAACGTTAGCGTTATGCCATGTTGCTCTGCAGTTGAGGTATTTTAAGAATTCTCTTACCCAGAAGGATGATGGGTACATTCTACAGTCTCTCTAATATTTTCTTCAGTAAAATTACTATATACTTAAAGATAAAATGTTTTATCTTAACTGTGACACTCCATCAACAGGAAAGGGCTGAATTGTCCTCTTTTCACTTCCAAGCCACTACTTATTCTATTGATTTTTTTTTTAAAGAGACATACAAAAGACTTCATTTGAAAGTATGCCTCATACTTTCAGATACTACCTAAAAAAGATGCTTGATTTCCCCTACTATAATACACAATTGCAATTCCTCTCCAATGCTACCTTGCCTTCCTCTCCAATGCTAACTTGCCTTTCTAACTTGAAGATTCTCATATGGTTATAATACAACACAAAAAAAGAAAACTATGCATATCTGACCCTGAAGACAACTGTCTTTCCAATGCAAGTCTTTGACTTAAACTTCTTAGCTCCCTGTGAGTAAGAAAAAAGGGTGAAAGACAGAATAAACAATGGCTGTATAAAATCAACTCAGTTACTAACATGTATAAGTTGCTGCCAGAAACTACCGGTGATCTACAAGTTTCATAATTCAAAAATATTTTAAACGACTAATTTTGGATGGAGTCAAAGCATACTTCTCATAAAGACTTACTGGCATTCATATGATTTTAAGCATACCTCATTTTTTCCATTCTTGCTGTTATTGTTGCCCTGGGAAATCATTTTTTCTAGAACCGCAAGCAGATGCAAGGCCTTCTCAGCCTGGTAAGTTAGCAGGTATAAGTCTACAAGCAAGAAGCACACAGCCTGGGCAAACTTCTCTTCTGTATAAAGCAAAAATATTTTACAGCTCTATTATCAAACCTTCCAAACACAACTAAAAAACAATTACTGAAGTGCATATATGCAACATTATTAGAATAGAAAAATTAATCTGTTACATAAGATGAAAAAAAAAAAAAAGCAGACATCTACACTTAAAAAAAGCTGATTCATTCAAATTGCATCAGCATAAAGCATAGACTAAAGAGAGCTTAATATGTACTTCATGTTCACAGATTTTGAGAATTGCCCTAAGCAGAGCAGGACCAAAGATCCAGTGTCTAAACAGACAGATGATGCCATATACACATGTAGAATCCCACAGAACTTGGACGAATTCTGTACAAACACATCTCTGCTTGGCTGGCTTCACAGGGTAAGTCCCAAATAGGCATAATGAAAACTGGGAGGGACTGAAGAAGATGCATGGAAGCTTTGAGTAATTGAAAGACACACACGTCCTTCAGTCTTGTCATCTCTAAAATTCAATGAGGATTATGAAGTTACTGCATACAAGTATAGAAATTCCACTACACAGGGTGCCATAGCTTATAAAAGCTGGAGACTTCAGATGTGAGCACATACAGTTATGCATGACCTAATGGAAGTATTTCAGACTCTGAGTGCCCTGACAAATATATACCCACCCATGACGTAGTATGAGTCAAAATATTCCATCATGGCTAGGCTTCACGAATGAAGATTTGGGAAGGGCTCTACCCACATTTGTTGCGTTGATGGCTAAAAAGGCCAATACGAGATAGGCATGACTGGTTGCAAAAGGCACAGCAGAAAGACTCCTTAGATGGTGTATTCTGCAAGGCATGATTCTTTCTGCATTGTCTTTTCTTCTCAAGGGTGATCCTGCGTGCTTTCTCAAAAGCATCTGCAGCGTTATAGATGGTGTGTCTCCAGGCCTCCCGATTGGAGACCAGAGTAGACCAGTTATGATGATCAATATGGCCACGGCTGAGATGTTGTTTCAGGGAGTCCTTATATCTTCTCTTTGGGGCTCCTCTCTAGCGGCAGCCCGTGGCAAGTTCACCATAAAGCAAGATCTTAGGGAGGCAGTGGTCCTTCATCCTTTAGACGTGCCCTGCCCAACACAGCTGTGTTTTCAATAACATGGCCTCAATACTTGTGACTGCTGCTTGTTCTAGAACATGTATAGGTCACATAATCTGACCAGTGGATGTTTAGGATTGTGCAGAGACAGCGTTGATGGAAGCGTTCTAGGAGACGCAGGTGGTGGCGGTAGATGACCCATGATTCAGATCCGTATAGTAGAGTAGACAGCACTATGGCTCTGTAAACTCTGATCTTTGTACCTTTCTTCAGGTGTTTATTTCGCCAAACTCTTTCATGAAGCTTTCCGAAAGCACATATTACTTGCATAAATACTTTTAAAGCTGCCAAAAATCCATTTCAGTTTCATTATACTTGTCTGCTAAATGTATCTCAAGTACCTTTCCCCCCAAATTCAATTGTTGTACTTGAAAGAAATAAAGCACATCCTTCATTCCAAAGCCTACCTACTTTTTTAGAACCATACTAGGCAAATTACAAATTACTTGTCTGATAGTGAGAAAGACTGAATGATCTTTCTGTAGTTACTGTTTCTGTCTACATACCAAAAGGCTCTATAAACTGGTACAGCTTCTCTCCAACTGAAATAGCTTCAGTATACTGACGCAGATGATACAAAATAACAGCTTGATTGTAGTATAGCATACTATTTTCAACATCATCTAAACCATCCATTTCTTCAACAACAGAGTGAACCTGAAAAAAACCCACTGGTTGAATTAAACTTTCAATATCTATGATTTTTAAAGTGTCAGACATTTAAGAAAAATAATTCAATGGCAAAAATCTGTCTAAAGATAGGTCAGAAAAAGTTATAAGCTAATAAACTTCATTGTTGCTCCACACAAATCCAGCAAAAATTTACAACAAAATAGCTGTCAACTAAGTAATAAAGTAACAGTTTCAGTCTTTCATTATTTCAAATATTCAGGTTAAGGAATTTTCCATTGAACGAATATAGCAGGTCTTTTTAGAGTTATAAAAGTTGAACTATTTCAGCTTCAGATGTCAACAATAACAAAAACTATAAAACTAGCATCCTAAACAAACAGATTCAGAGTTTTCTTTCTTATTCCTTTATTAAATCTAGGTAACAATGGGCAGAAGTTGCATTCTTATTTTATTGGAAGATGTCACCATTAATAGTACTCAAAATCAAATACCATGTCAATATGTTCACATTACCTGGTTCTTCAGTTGGTTAAGGGTTTGTCTCAAATTGTCTGTTGTAGTCTGGTTACTTTTACAGAACTCTGCAACAGCAGTATTCAATGTTATTTTGTAGTCATCTTTGTTTATGTCTTGAAGGGTATTTAGGTGTTGTAAACAAGTATCATAGTTTCCAGCCTGGAAATTGCACACATGCCAGAAACATGTATTAGAAGATACAAAGTTTAAATTATCAGGCTACTAAGTTTTATGAAAGTATCCTCTGTAACTTCAGAGTGCTTCCATTGTCAACAGCAGATGAAGTCAATTAAAGGTCTACACATCATGTAAGCCCCAGCCCATCATTTTATGTCCATTCTTCACTTCATCTGGAGGGACCATGAGTTACAATTTAGTCTGCTGATCAGCTTAGGATAGGCTGGGAAAAGAGGGTGTTACTTTCCCAGTACAAGTTCAAATAATATTTTTTACAAGTTTTAGCTGTTGAATGAAGTATTCAGTCATCTAGGAATGCCTAAAAAGAAACTGGGACCCAAGTATAATGCTCCTGGAAGGTGTGATTTAATCAAGAATTCCCTTTCTCTGACCTCAGGAACAGGCAAGATTTCAGAACAGCTCACCTCTTTCTGCTTTCAGTTTCAGTCTTTTGTGTGTTTGTGCAGGAATTTAGTGACATCAAGGAATGAAAGAGAACTCCAGATTCTTTCAACTGTGAAGCCTAGATGACCCTACAGTCTCCTGAATACCATGACCACTCTCCACTCCTTCCTCCCTTTTAAGTGCTGTTCCACGAAGCTGCTACTCGTTTCCTGCTTAACTTCCTCTAATAAGGGAAGAATTAGAGAGAAAAAGGTTCTGTGGTCCTTCTGCGACTGTTATTCTGCGACTACCCTCAGAGTGATCACAGTTCCTACAGTGACCTGTGAAAACAGTTATACAATTCACAGTATCTGCTGTTGACGCCCTTCATGCAATCCAGCATCCTGTTGGCTTTGGTACTGCAGAACACTGTCCACTTGTATCAAGTTCGTCCACCAGGACTCCCAAATCCCTTTCCACAGAGCTGCTCTCTAAACCAGGTAGATGCCAGCCTGTGCTGCACTCCTGGATTTTGTTTTCTTAGGAGTACTTTGTCTTCATTGAACTCCACAAGGTTCTTGTTAGCCCACTCTTCCAGCCTACCCAGATCTACCTGTGGGGTGACTCTCCCTGTCCACTTCCTCTCTCAGTTTGGTGTCATCAACAAACTTCATCAGGGTAAGCCTGACCCCCTCATCCGGATCACTTATGAAGATACTAAAGTGTTAGGCTCAATATCAAACCCTGGGAGACTCCACTAGTGACACATTCAAAAAAAGAGCTATTTACCACCATCCTCTGGGTGCAGCCTGTCACCCAGTTCCCACTCACTGCATAGACCACTTGTCTAGACAGCAATGCATCAGTTTCTCTAGGAGGAGTCTGTGGGGAACTGCATTGAAAGCCTTGGAGAAATTTAGGCAGACAATGTCCACTGCTGACCCCGCATTGACCAAGCAGGTTAGTTTGTCATAGAAGACAATCAAGTTTGCCAATCACAATTTGCACTTGGTGAATCCATGCTCCCTATTCCCAGTCACGTGCTTCATTTCGGTTGGGACAGCCCCCAAGAGGATTTATTCTGTAACTTTCACAGGTACTGAAATAAGACTGACTGGCCTGTAATTTCCTGAGTCCTCCTTTAAAACCTTATTGTAGATGGGGGTGCCATTAGCCTTCTTCCACTCTTCTGGGACAGCCCCCAATCTCCATGACTTCTCAAAGATTACGGAGAGTGGTTTCACACGGATGTTAGCCAGCTCTCCTAACAAGCTTGGGTGAATAACGATGGGCCCATCAATTTATAGGGGTCAAGCTCCTGTAAGAGTTTGCATACCATCTCTTCCTTCACTGATGGCGAGTCTGTGTTTGCATTAGTCTGGATGGGGCCCAACAGTGCTGGTAAAGAAAGAGGTGAAGAAAGCATTCAGAACCTCTCCCTTTTCAGCACTGTTGGCAACTAATTCACCTCTCTTGTTTAACAGTAGGCTAATATTTTCCTTCTGTTTCTCCTTGTTTATGTACCTGAAGAACCCTTTATGTAGTTGCTAAAACTAAACATGAAGTAATCAGCAGATCAAAAGTATTTTAGGTACTAGATCTATGAGCAAGTTGGAAAACAGACAACACTTTCAATTCTCAGGATTAAATGCCAACGAACAAAAATTCTAGACAAAATAAAAGTAATGAGTGAAACATACAAACAGGAATCTCAAGACACAGTACTTAAATTCTTCCCTTGCTCTATTTAACAGATCCAAAAGTGAATTATGCAAGGCATTGTGGAGATAGAGATACAACAATTGAGAGAAAAAGCAATTATACTATCTGTCACTTACAAATACTGTACCCTGGTATCATGTGTTAAAGAATGTTTTAAGGTAAAATGACAGAACAATATACAATGCTTTTTGTGAAAGAATACTGGTTTGTTTTGTTGCTGTTTTTTAAATACATGTGATTCCTTTAAATCCTTTAGCACAATATTTTTATCTTGAAGCAGTTAATTCTTTAGAGAGATAATGCATTTGCAACACTGATAAAAAATAGCAGCCTGCTTCTTCTAAATTAACTCATTACACAGCTTTTAAGGCTACTAAGTTTTGAGAATCAAGATTAAATGCACTCTTGCATGCTTCATTCAAGTACCCCTTCAGTCTTCTCACACTACAGCAGAGAGAAAACACTTGTGCTGGCTATAATACAACTAGTGCTACTTTTGATATGCTCCATTAATACGTTTGTAACTGTGTAAGGAAATATGAAAAATAACTATATAAGCCCATTTAGCAGTTACATGGTAAATTTAATGTCTCATCTCAGACTTTGGCTTTGTCTTACCAGAAAAGCTTGTAATGCATTGGTGGACAATTCCTTTTCCTGATCAGTAATTCCAGAAGTACCTGCTCCTTCATTTTTCTCAGTACCTTGATCTGTAAAGTGGACAGAAGATTACAAGAAAGTTTGCAAATGTAATGACAGATATTCAGCTTAAAAATTTTGTTTCTTCCAGTTCTCAAGATCCTCCTGTCAGCATAACTTTCCAGATAACTGCAGCACTGTCCTCCTACTACACTAAAACATCTCAAGCTATCCCATTCTCCTAGTGAATTCCTCCTTATAAAATATAAGTGCAATAATTCTAGCTAGATAAAAAACTGTGCATCCTGTATGCTGCTTCCTAAACAGCAAGCAAGGGATGCTTTAGGAACAACATCCAAAACAGAGAAAACACTGGAACTGCTGCCCAGTTCCCTGCTATGGAAAAGTAATTCTCCCTAAATAAGAAGCTGCAATCAAACTATCATTGTTAATAATCACTGACAGACCTGATGTATTTTTTTAAAACTTCTGTACTTCTTGTACTCTTCAATATACTCCTTCAAATGCCATCTAGTAATTATACTGCAAGACACAAATTCACTTTCTATTCACTTTCTCAGCCTCACTCTATCATATAGATCTGCCTTTGAATCATTTATCTTCTGAGATGACCAGGCACAGATTATTCTGCATCTTCCTCATGTTTCTTCCCAGAATCTTCTCCAGTTCTACTATATCCTTTTCCAGATTAAGACAACAAGAACATGTAGCAGTTATGATGGTGGCCCCCTTTGAGCTTTTATAACAGAAATAATAGGATTTTAATTGTCTTCAATTTCTTCTACACAAAAATGCTAACCTTTCTGCCTTTCAGTCACTATTAAGCATACTTTCTCAGAAAGAAGTCTACTCATTTACATCCACATCATTTAATGGTTTTGAAACAAAGACTTCAGAAGCCAGCAATGGCTTCCACTTTTGCAGAAAATTGTATCTTGAATTTCACAGTAGAAGGTTTGCTCTAACCTACCTTTTGCTCCCTTAACAGGCTAGTGAGGCTTTGTAAATTCAACATCTTCTTTCTCTTCCCTAGCATTCAGAGATGGAATGCAAACTCTGCTAATTCTGTTTTCACTTTGAACAAATGAAAACACTTAGCTGGAGGCCCACTGCAAAAATCTATTCCTCACCATCACCAATATATCTGGATTGTCTGCTGCTGACTATGAAAATTTACAAAGAAACAACAACAGTAAGGGGCAACCAAACCTCAAAACATCAATTAATGTCCATAGTAATAAGAATAAACCAGACTTACTAATTTATTCATAGTTGTGCTTGTTGCTGGAAAGATAGTGAGATCCTTTCCACTGCACTATGCAATAACAGAGTTGAGCAAGAAATGTAAATATTTGATTATGACTTTCATCCTGTATCAAGATGCCAATGAAGCCGAGATTTTAAAACCTCGACAATCTACATTTGCCAATTACAAAGTAACCCACCGTGACTCAGGCAATACTCAGGATTCAGCAGTTTCAGTACTCTAAAGGGATGGATCCTCAGAGGGTTACAAGAAATGCATGTCCTTGCTATAAAATCTGACCGTGCATAACACATTGATCAATGCCTTTTCCTTGAAAGGGAAAGACAGCAGAGAAAATTAAAACACAAAAAAAGCTCAGAAAATTTTTGATGCACCAAGGTTTTCCACAGCAAAAGAAAGGAACAAGAACCTGTTCTCCCTATCTCCAAGGACTGCTGTTCCTGACCTCTCTTGTTCCTAGGCCCTGTAAATAACATCTTGCGTGAACTGTACTGTTGCATACCAAAGCATCCCTGGAATTATTTTTTATATCCACATGCAACAGGCAGAGGAATGATCTCTTCCTTGGAAAGAATCTTATCACATTACTCTTGCTCTGAAAACATTTTGAAGGCTATGAAGACCAGATAAGTGTTCAGCCTTTTAAAAATAATGAGTCTGTGGCACCAAGACTACATTTTTCTGTGAAGCACTGCATTACCTATATAAATGTAACAGACTTCTTCAATGCTGTACAATAAAAACCAAACATGTCTCAGTGGAAAATTATTTGTAACTCAGTGCTATGAACACATACAGTAATGTGCAGTATCTTGTCATAGCTCTTTGATTCATTTGGCCACATACTTTCAAAAAAGTACAACTGAAAAGTTCCTGCAAGAACAACAAAAAATAAGTTAATGCCAGGTTTTTTTATTGTAGCTTAGGAAATACTTCCAGTGCTTATAAATAAACACAGGGTAGTTTACACGACACTCACTAGAATACACTGTTTTTTCCCACAATTATTTTCAGATACTGAGGATTTTCATATTTAGCACCCAGAAAAAAAAAATGCTTAAGTTTGTCTTAAATTATGTTCTCACCACGTAAAACAAACATAAAACTCCCGCAAAACCAGAATTAGCTCCCTTTGGCCTTCCTCCACATCATCCTCTTCCCCATCCACACTGAGGTGCCATCTAGGAAAGGAACTTTCCTGCGAAAGGCAGTCTTATGGGAGATGAACAAGCAGTAGCTTATCAACGTTAACGAGTTACACGTCAACTGTACTTGAGATTTATTTTGGGTGTTTACCAGAGGACGATTTATTTTTTAACGTCGCCGATTTCTGTCTACAGTGTCTTTTCAGGCCCGAGTTTAGGAAAGACCTGCTCATTCCCAAAACCGCAGCAACAGCTCAGAGGGAATCAGACTGAACTCCAGAGATTAAGTAGCAACATGTAGCATTTAAATCCCCCAGCACCTTCCGAATGCCACCGTTCAACAAACTCAGCTCAACTTCTGCAGCGGTTAAGCTCTATGGGACACACACCCCCACAAATACGTCCATAACGTTCCCCCTAGCGAGCCCTTCCAAGTCAGGAGGGTGCAACAGGCCAGCCCCCGTGGCCGAGAGCACGGAGGCCCTTGTCCCTACACGGCCCAGCCGATGACCCGCCAGGACACAGACCCACATGCTGCGGGCCTCACCGGTACCTCACGCTGGCCGCCCCTGCCGCCGCGGGCGCACTATTTCCTCGGGACACATCACAGAACAGGGTACACAGCCATTTCTCCTTCCGCCCGGGATCGAGCTACACTCACCGCCCCTAGCACGAAAGCATATCCCTCCGCACCAGTCGGCACAGGCCCGAGGCGCAGACGGCGGCCACGGCGCCTTTCCTCGCACTCACCCGTAGCCTTGTCCGCCGCCATCTCCCCGTCGCGCCACCGCGCAGTCCGAGCGCGCCGATAGGGTCGAGGCTTCTCGCGTTGTGCCAAGCGCTCTCCGCAGCCCCGCTAACCGGCCGCTGCTCCCCGGGACTACTTTTCCGCCACCGCCCTCGGTGCACTAAGCCCACCCTGCTGACTGCGCCACTCGCTTCTATTCGCCCGCCGCTTCCGGGTTCCCGGCGACCTCACGACGTCCTGCCGTTGCCGGTGGACCGCGCACCTGACGTCAGGACGCTGCGGCGCTTCTCAAGGGGTGGGATGCGGTACGGCTGCCGAGGCGGTGCCTGGCGGCAGCGTCGCTATGATAGCGGCTCGGGGTAAGGGCCTTCTTGCGTTGATACTTCCCAGTTCGTTCGCGACTCTGAATTGATCGCCGGTAGCGGTGACCCCGGGGGCTTCCTTCGAAGTCACGAGCTGTCGAGGAGGAAACTTTCAAAGTATTCACTAGTTGATGTAGTTTTATGTGAACGATCGGTGTTGTTATCAGGATTAAGCGTTGTGAAGGTGCTTCGTGGCCATAGCAATTAATGCCGATGATGTGGCCTCCTGTCTGCATCCTGAGTTCCTTTCGAAATAGATGTTTGAGCCTCGGTTTAGACCAGCAGACCCGAAGCAGCCCAGTTTCACTCCGTGAGTTTGAATGGAATTCAGTGCACTGGGGAGAAAAGTAATCCTCATCAGACTGAAGACTCCCAATTAGCATTTGTTATTGTTGACATTATCTTTGTCATTAAAGTACTGGACATGGGATAAATTACATTGGTAGCGTCACAGAGATTCTTAAATGCTTATAATGACTTGGATATACTATATGTAGTATTTAAGCATTCACCTTTGCTAGGATATATCTTTGTAGGCTCAGCCACAATAGTTTTGTCATCTGTTAATATGAGAACACTTCCTTGTATCAAGATGTGGTTCTCCAAAACATCCTCCCTCATTTATTCCTGTTAAACACCAACTTGTTCTACTTGTGACAGTAAGTGTAGATTGACCCAATTCTGATTAACAGATGTTCCAGTACATGATGTGAACCTTGTTGCCAGTGGACAACATTTGCCAAAGAAGACCAGAGTATCTCAAGCATCCTGCCCCTGTTGAATGCCTCTTGCACATTAGGTAAAGATCTGAGGATGAAATTTGTCCTCAGGGAAGTCAATGGCAAAAGTGATTTAGTGGAGCTGGATATCTTCTTCCTAGTCTTCCCAAAGTAAGGCTCCAGCTATGTTTTCCCCAACTCCTCTGTCAGGCATCTGGAAGAGCTGAGTTTGTAAGAAAAGGCAATACTTGTTTAACAGAGGGATACAGTTGGGAAGAAAGAAACAGACTTATAAACACACCAGCTCCAAACACCTCTAAACCATCACAGCTTTAAACCATGAGCCAGGCCCTGTAAAATGAAAGATTTGGAAAACATTATTTCGGGAATTCTGAGAGTGGGACGATTCTTTTGTAGCTGAAATTCCAAATGCGGCAAATTATGTTTAATGACTTCTATTAATCACTGCTTCTCCAATTCCTCCTCACTAAACTCTGATCCTCAGACATTTTTTTGACATATATATATATATACAAGAGATTTCTGCAATCCTTATTCGTAAGTATCTTAGTGCAAGCCTTTGAACTTGTTATCTTCTTTTGTAAGAAATAGTTGCAGACTCAGACCATGTAATTATTTTTCCATGATGGCATTTTATTTATGTATACTTGTACTTACATACATGTAAAACCGCTGTCATGGTAAGCAATAGAACCTAAAAAGGCAAAAGCACTGCACTACTAGTGTAACTGCATATTCTGTCTGACTTCCATCAAAACAAGAAAGTCACCAAAAATCCACCTTGAGTGATGAAGCAAGAATGTCTCCCGTGGACTGATGTGAATGTAGGCATCCTTCTCTCTCAGGCTAGGTACAGTGTTTATCACCAGGATCTATGCAGCAGTCTCCTTGTTCCAGAGTATGCCATATCAAGATGAGCACCACAATGAATTCACTATTCCCTACTGTAGCTTTGTTTAACAATCTTGTCAAAGATCATTCAACTTTAAGTATGGCAGCCCTGGAACCCAGCTTCTCATCTTTTCTGCATCATGACATCTAGAGGGCAGTCAGAAGATTCTGCTTTGTCCACCATGCTATGGTTTTACCACAGGGCTTTGTTTACCTGAGTGGTACTTAACAGCAATATTTGGTATATCTTCTAACATTGTTTTGCCATGTTTGTGGGTTGTAGTTCCAAAATTTTTTTGTTCATTTCTAAAGCAGTGTTTTTCAGCTGGCCTTTCTTCTCTTTCAGTATCGATGATTTAAAAAAGGAACTTAATGCAAATAAAATCATGTTGTACACCCCCTTCTTATTAATAATAAAATCTTAATTGCTTATATTTGTGGTGGGTACTTACAGAAGGAGAGACACCTGCTCTTGATTACCATTCAAGCACATAGTCATGCAATCAAAAATGTTGACATTTTTGCTTAAAAAATACTGGAGTATTTCCTCCCTCTAAGGACAGAGGAGACAGCTTCTTTACTAATGTATAATTTGCATTCTGCCTGAAGTATAGTAGATCTTGCCTAGTGAGCAGATCACAGAGAGTCCCTGGTCTCAGAGAGGCAGATACGCCATCTGCTGTGGAAGGTCCAGAATAAAACGAAATCCCTTTTGACAGAATAAAGTGTGTTAAAAAAAAAACAAACACTTCTAAAACATTACCACTCCTGGAGTTTTTTCGGGAAAGAAATTACCACAATCCAGGCCTTTAGCCCAAAACTAAGTTCAAAAAAATAAACATGGTACAGAAATGGGCAGATTTTTCTAGGTTTCTTTTGCCTGTTTCTAGGCTAATGTAAGGTGCAAGAGAAATAAAGCATGTCTACTTATGTAGTCCCAGCATCTCGTCCATCCCTTGGACAGTATCTTCTTTTAGTAGGCTAAATCAGGAAGAGGTAGACCAGAGTTTCCTCTCTGATTCTGGCCTCACAAAGCACACTTTTCAAGGCTCTATTTTAAGTTCTTGCAGACTCAGAACCAGCAAGACAGCAATCTCCTACCCAGCCTTGCAGCAGTAGATGTAGATAACCTCTCCACTGACCGTATGAGCAAGACCTGGCTACTAGAGGAGAAAATCAGGATTTGCAACATCACCAATCAGTGCCAGACTGTGGAAGAGAGAAGAATACAGACAGCAACAAAGGGAACTGTGAAAGTTACAACTCTTTTGCCAGATGAAACAGTATGGAAATCTCAGCTGCACTTTGCCCAGTAAATTCCAAAATACAAATAATTCCATGTAAGAAATACTTTCTCTGGTATCAATAAGGCTTCCTATCCTCTGCCCCTCTAATAGTTTCCAAGCTTTTAACCCCCAGGTGGCACTATACAACAAAGTAAGGAGTGGTTAAGTCCTATTTTCCCCCTACAGACGGAGTTCTTCTCTAAAGTGTAAACTATAAATTTGAGTATGTTGAATGCAGCTATTAGTCTCAGCTTGGTCATCCTATTTTTCTGAATCTGTCTCTCAAACACAATAAAATATATTGCTGTGAATCTCATTTAACTACAGTATTTTTGTTTTCAGACTACTATGGAATATATTTTCCTGGAAAATGATGGTGCATCACAAACTATTACAGTTACTGTTCTGTCCGTGAGCACTGAATAAACCAGCATAGGCAGCGTTTACTTTAGCACTGGGAGCTGCAAGAGTAGATTGACAGCTGCAAACAGCTGGTGCTGAGGTTCCTCACATCTTCAGTATATTGTCGCCCATAGGTTATTTTGCATCAGATAGGAACTGCACCAGTACCACCCATCCCCATCACACATTTTGAAACTCCCTGAAGAAAAGCTATCTCACAAAACTTCCTCAACCATGGGACTCCCAGGAAGCATCAAGTTCTCCTTTCACCTCTCAGGCACATAAATTTCACACCAGCCTCCACTGTCTACATAAAAACTTCACAGGTGGAAGGAAACCCTCTAGTTTTCTTACTCCTGCAGTTTCTGAGTGACACTATTTTATTTGTTTCAGATCCAGCTCTTCACTCTGATGCTGGAACATTGCTTGGTGGTACATGGGAGGAACGTAAGCCTTCACCCTGCAGCCACAGTAGCAGTGCCGGGAAAGTATCCTGAGTAAGGCCTTCTTACACCTTGCTTTCAGAGACAAAAGAGAAGCAGAATATCTTTCTGTCAGTGCTGTAAAAGCTTAGCTCATAGTCGAATAGAGATGCTGAGCTTGGGAGACAAGCTTAGACAGACAGGACCTCATCAACATCAGGATGTGGAAAGAGAGCAGGCAGGTACAAAACTGAGCACAGGATGGTACCACTGAGAAACAGAACAATGGAGCATAAAGGATTTAGGGGAATTATGCCACAATATCCTCAGTAAATTTCTATGATTCCCATTTGGAATAGAGGTGCTCATCTTTTCCTCGCATTATAGTACCTGCTAGATAATGCCTTCATAGCATCACTTACCTCCCCTTTCCCTCATTCTAGATCTGTTCTTATTCTGCTTGTGTTTGGTACTGTTATGTATGTCCCTCCGTTTGGCTTTCATAATAGCT
Source organism: Galbula dea (assembly GCA_013399015.1). Taxonomy (NCBI): domain Eukaryota; kingdom Metazoa; phylum Chordata; class Aves; order Piciformes; family Galbulidae; genus Galbula; species Galbula dea. The sequence goes on along the minus strand of VWZX01001930.1, from coordinate 699,080 downwards.
TTTTCTGTTAATGGGTTTAAATCCTGGGATCACTCAAATTGTGCCACGTAAGGGTTTCCTAGAAAAAGAAACAAAAATAGTTTTGTGTAGTCTTTGTCATTATTTTCCCTTCCTATATCATCCAGAAGAAATTTGCACACCCAATTTTAAGTACTCTGGAAATTAAGGTGATTGTACAAGGAAAGCCATACACATAAACCCATACCTTTTGGGTTATTTACCTTCCTGTAGAGAAGGCAAACCTAAAGCTATGGAACTTCGATTTCCACTTAAAAATTCAAATTGGCAGAAAAGCCTTTATTTCAACAGAAGTGTATTATGGCCCAATCCTTAACTTGCAGAAGGGCAAAATTTCCAGTGTTACACAGTTGAGAGCAAAAAGATCAAGTCTCTAAAACTTTTTCTGAATTACATCGATGGCTTTTAGCACAAGCAGGAACTGATTTATTTGTAACAACAGGATGTCTGCATGACATATGTGTCTATGTCTAACACATCAAGCGCCACTTTATACCCTTCTACACTGCAGCACTTTGACCCTTTCTGAGGTGCAAAAATAGAATGCCAGTGTACCTATGCTGAATCTTTGAGTAACCTTTGGTTCTTTCAACCCAGTCTTAAGAATTCTTCCTGGGGTGGCCTAAGCTGATACATATACTTTGTGGCGAAGTCAAACACTCAATGTCTTTGGCATTGCAAGGGTTATGAAGCTGGAGTATACTGAGAAATTATGTATCTAGGCAGAAAAAAATCTATAAATCAGAAAAATAAAAGTGAATTCTTACTAAGTACTTGTTTATGTTAGTTATTATTCTCAGCACTTCTCCAGACATTCAGAAAGAGATAGTTCCTCTCTTGAGAAGTATAAACCAATTCTTTTTTCACTAAAGACATAAATGAAGTATTTTGCTGCTAAAGCCCATATGCAATGTTGCAAAAGCCAAAGAATGTGTTCAGCACAGTTTATCTACCTTTACATGGTGCAGTAGAATCTTTGTGTATGTTCTTATTATGTTTCCTTTTTTTTTTTTTTCCTAGAAGCTCTTGCAAGCATTTAAAAGTTTTTTTCCCTTCAAAACTTTCAGGAACTCAAGAACATAAGATTGCATGCATTTTATCTGTCACATAGTTTGCTGAAATAAGACTATTCTGATGGAGTTGGTTTTTTTAAGAGATAGGAGGTTTGTTTAGCTATTATTTGCCTAAAATATTAGGCCTCTGTAAAACTTCCATCTAAATGCTTCTGTACTGAAAATGTATATCCAGGTTTTTTGTTTGTTTCCTGTGAAAACTAACAGGAAATACCTTTTTGGCAGCTACCATTGTACTCTCTGTAAGACTGTAAGGTTCTGACTCAGGCAATCTCTAGTTCAAGTTCTCTAGATCAAACCTCAGTATTTAAAGATACTTGATTAATTAAGGTTTTTCTCTTTTTTTTTTTAAATTAAATTTTAACTTGCTGTATCACATAGCAGGAATAAAATACTGTATTTGATCCTGGATGAATCCAGGACAAAAACCCTAATCCATATAATGTTTTCTTAACTTATAAAGATCAATGTAGATTACTTTGTTTCAATAGTTCATGTTGGCTCTTCAAGTTCCAAATATATTTGACTGTAGTAGTAATCTCTGAAAGCTATTTTAGCATCTCTCCATCAGTCCTTTCTGTCTAATCAATGTCAGTTGTAAATGCATGTGGCTTCAAAGGAAGAAGGAAAAAAAAAAGCATAATATAGTCACATGTTCCAAAGCATCAAAAAAACGGAAAGCTATTTAAAGAACAAAACATGTCTCAGGAGGTAAAGAATCACTGTGGATTGACATATGGCAATCATAAGTCAGAATATGCCTGTGCTGCATCTTCAGTATATATCCATTTGCTAAATTCGTATCCAAGGTGGTAGAAAGAAGATCAAGTTTCATTGCAGTTAGAAAAATGTAGACACATAAATTTAATTTTTAATTTTCTATAGAAGCAATCTTGCATATTATTTATTCTTTCCTTGCTCATTTCCCTAATCTCAGAGACCATCCTGACAGTTAAATTTACCCATCTCACTCCATGTTAAAGTCTCAGTGTCAGAAAAGATGGGACCAACATTAAGATTAACTAGAAAACAAGCACTACAGACATTCTGAAGTTTTTACTTTTTTTTTTTTGCCTCTGCATAAGAACAAAATCAGATGTCTTCAAGTTGCAGGGGGAAAATATTCAAAAGATACAGTGCACATAAACATGTGGAATTAGAAGACAGCAAGCAGTTTCAGCCCTCTACTCCAAATCTAGTAATTTAATAATCTAACCACTGAGTCATTGTCTTTATTTGTTTCTGGTTTCTAGACCCGAAATCCTACTCTAAACCTGAGAAATCTCATTTTGGAAAATATTGCTGAAGTTAATATAATTTCAATAAAATAGAAATATTAGAAAAGTGCTGGGAAATTTGCAACACTACTCAGCTGCAAACTAGCTGCAAGATATAAGCTAACCACAACTCTCATGTTGTTTCCTAAGGAAAACAGGTCTAAAATTTTTTCCATTACTCAAGTGTAAGTAGAAAGTGAGCATTTTATCTGAGGGTACTGCATGATTATGAAATAGGTTTGAGTGAGAAGAGGCAAGGCTGTAGACCTTCCAAGTGTAGTACAGTGTTGTTTGAGTTATGTAGATAAATGGAGTATGTATTTCCTTTCTATGTGGAAACATGCAGTGAAGAATGTCAGGGAATGGATTCTCCTCTCGAGATAAATCCAAACTAATTTTGCCAAAGGTGTATCACTACATTGACACTGTTATACTTGAGATGAGATATTCACCCCCATTTTTGAGTCTCAAGCATGAATGAATGCAGCACATCAGTGAAGCAATCATTCAGTTGTTCAGTTTCAATAAATAGGACTCAGGATAGCGACACATGTCAAGAGCTAGAAAAAATGAAAGCTACCTTAACATGTATATAGGTTCTCAGATTAGACAAACACCAGAATATCTGCCCAAGGACTGCTGCACTAAAATCTATTGGTTATTATCATAACCAAACATGGTGGTGGTGGTTGAGGAGAAGCTGTGATGTTAACCGTAGTTTCTGCTTCACTGCATTACCTTGTAATGACATTAGCACATATTTTCCACTCTGTGAGGGGAATGCTTCCCTCCTCCTCTCTGCTTCTTAGAAACAGTGAAGAGATGAGATCTGACAATTGAAAATGCTATAGTGCTGTGACCTCATCAGGGTATAAGATGGTCTTAGTGGATGCAGAAAATTCAACTACCTGAAGTATTTTTCCTTTGTCCAGCTGCTGTCCTACCTCTCCAGTACAATCTAAAATACAAGGCTGCTTCCAGACAGCATTGCTATGTTATTCACTTGACTTTACTAGCTAGCCTTGTCAGTTAATTGGATTTGCGACATGGTCAGATGTTTATTTCTTGATTTTGTTGTCCCTTGCCTTACACAACACATATACCAGGGGAAACCACAGTACATCTAGCAAATACTACAAATATGAAGAGACATATAGACATTCTTTCAACATTTTTAGGAACTGAAATTTAAGGAAATGTGTGCTTAATTTTTTTTTTTGAAGTCTAGTCTATGCCAATATTGACACTTAGCTCCTGACTTATCAGATAATTAGAACACTTCTAAATATTTTTATTTAAATATATCCATAGCTCTCCATACAGTCTAATACCACACTCATTAGTTTGGTAAGGCCCAATTAAATCTTACTGTATATTAATATTATTTTTGGGAAGAATGCACAAAAGTCACAGAAATACAAGGTTACACTTCTAGTAAAATATCTCTGTTTATTAACAATTACAAAAATGTATACTTTTTATAAAAGCCACTGCCTACAGCCATAATTTTATTATATTTTTCCTTTGTGTAGTAACTTTTATGTTTTATATACTAGATGACAGTCTCAGGCTATAAAATAGCTCATGTGCAGTTCACTGTCTAAATCTTTGCTGCTCTTACTAATGTTGTATTGTGCTATAAACATTTTTAAAGACCATGAAAAACAGGTATCAAAAACTGTGAAAACACCCAAGTCTTTTCTTCAGGCTTGGAACAGTAGTAAATCAACCTCATTTCTGGGTACAAAGAACATATAGAAATAGCTGAACATTCATTCATATGTCAGCATGAGCTAAATTTCATGGATTTTATAGGATATTAAGAGCAATGAGAGATGCAGAGAGAGACAAGAAGCATGGGCTTAATGTTAAGTTTGTATCTAAATCCTCATGAAGCTAACAGCAATGCAGTCATGAAGTCAACAGCAATGCAGTTAGAGCTATGCCTGTACGCAGCTGAAGGTATCACCATCATAGTCTATTTTATATAAGCACATTGTTACTAAGTTTGTAAGCAGAAGTTGAGTTAGGCAACTTTTATTCTGTAAATTCTGTGAAAAATATATTAGCAAAATTTTTATATTAACTGGTGCAAAAGAATAATAAAATCAAAGAGAAACTACTTGCCATCATTTCAGCAAGAAACATTATGTGTAATTTATCTGTATGTCATTCTCGTTTTATTATTAACATAACTCCAATGCTTACAAGACAGAACTGGAGCAGCACAGAGGCGATCAATGGAGCTTGGTTTCATTTTGGACAGTTCATTGGAAGCAGCTGCTAAACGCACAGCAATGCCAACCTTCACCCAAACTTACTGTATTAGCTCAAAAATAAAAGAGGATTTTCTTTTTTTATTATTATATTATTACCATTATAGTACTTCCATCCTTCACACTGATTTCTATGAGCCATCAGTCCAACGAAAGAAGTCAGTATTTGGTTCTTCAGCTCTTGCACTGCTAGATAAGACTGTATAAGCAAAAAGATTATCCACCTAGATTCTGAAACTGTTGTTCTACTCAAGTAGGAACTTCATGAATGGACTTGAATGCAGCAAATTATTAAGTAAAATTACTAAGTAAAGTTGCTGAAAAAGTTACTCAGCTGGAGAAAATCAGAATGTCATCTTTTATAATAACCTTGTTTCTATTTGACAAATTAATGCTAAAAAGCATTAATTATGTTACGCTCCAGTGTATTACATTAATTAAAAATACTTCATTAAATTTCCTTGAGGTTAATAATAAAAGAAATTGTATCATGTCTGGGCAACAGTCTAAAAAATATATTAATGTAATGAAGCAACTGTGATACACCAAATGTCTTTTTCACTATCATTATTTAACTTCAGTAAAAGAGAGATTTATTTATTTATATGGCATCTAGTAATCTAAAAGCAACAGCTGGAGCAGGAAAAGGTGCCCTTCTTCAACCCTGTCTGTTACTGTGGAACTGACTTACTTTTGGAGTACAGCTCTGTTAGGAATTATAAGTTTTCTAACAATCTATTTAAAATGCACTGAACTATTAAAGAATAATCAGAAAAAGAAAGCAAAATTGCTTTGTGTGCTTTTATTATTTATTGACCTGTTCTGAGTAATTGTTAGCACGTTTATATAAACACAAAGAGTTACAATCCCCATAATTTCAATAGCATTGCTCTGCACTACAAGCTGTGCTGTACTCAGCATTAAAAAGTTAGGAGAAAAACTGTGCACATGGTTGTTGACCCTAACATCAACATAACGCTTATCAGCTTTTATTTATTATTACAGTCCTTCCACAATACACCACCAAGGGTGTATTAACTACCATGAAGATTAAAAAAATTGCATGGTAATCGACAAGGTATTGCTGAGGTCTGGTTGAATCTAAAATAAGATCAGATGCTTGTAGGAGAAACAAGAACATCTCTTAAGACAGAAAGAAGCATGCCCCGCCCCATACATCCAACTTAAAAGAGCAGCATTCCTCTAGACATCCTGTTGTGTTTTGTGTCACTTCTACGCAAACCTTGAAGGTGTTGGAAGTGATGTTAAATGCATACATCCCTCTTTTCAGATACAAGGTCGTCTTTAGTGACAGGAAGAGGATGCCACTTAAGACTGCTAAAAGCTGGCACAAGATACAACATCTATATCTGAAAGTTCCTTAGCTTACCACCCTGCCAGGAGGATGTCTCCAAAGCATATCACCCCATGATCGTGGGGACCCTCTGGGTGGTACCTGAGAGGAAGTTCATCTGGGCACCTGCTCTGGAGCCTGCAACCCTGGAAGTACTACCACCCTTGACACAGAGACGGCAGCAGCTTTCGGAAGGTTGGGCAATCTGCCAAGCAGATGGGTAGATGAGCTGTCAGGGAACCAGCAAGTTTCTGGCAAAAATCTGACAAATTTGAGTTCCACAAGATTTCTTATTTAAAACATAAGAATGCCAGTTTCTACTCATAGCAAAGTACTAAATAGTTTGCATTAGGAAGTGCATTTTGTAAAGGTCCGTTTTCTCCCTCCAAAATACATGTCAAGCAAAATTTAACCTGACAGATTTTCATGAAGTTCAGATATAAACCCAAAGCTCTACAAACCTAATTAGAAAAATTAGTATTGAAACAAGTAGAACCATAGTATCTACTGGTAAATTTGTGTCATCTACTGCCTGCATAGTGCAATACAGTGCATTGTAGAAATTCTGCAACTACTTCTAAGAGACATCGCTGAAATATCACAGTATCTGCTAATCATGGCACTTCCTCAGGTAGACAAGGGCCATGGGTGGGCAGACACTGGTTACAAATATTGTTCAAAATGTTATCACTCAAGTTTTTGTTGACTTTCCTTATCTGGAACTAGTAGAAAGGATAATGTGATCTCCTGATTTAGCTCAGTATAAAGTTGCCTCAGAACAAACTTTAATCAGTCTCCAAAAGTATTTTAGACATAAAGTAGCATGTATTAATGGAGCTATATTGCTTATTGTATTTGAGGTAGAACCTTCAGGTTGGACCGTGAAGAGTTTGATTACATATTTAGAAGAGCAGGAAAATCTACAGCCCTTCCATTGCCAAATAGCATAATAATGAATGAATGAATTAACAGCTACTTAGCTCTTGGAGTAGCTAAACTCTAAAGTTTGGCAGCCTTTCTGTGTGAATCATTCTTTTGGGACTGACAGTTGAATCCAGGCTGATGAATCCAACTTCCTTCTGCACTTGTGTCAATGCTTTACACTGACCAGGTGGCTGGCAAGCCATGACCCAGGTACATATTGCTTTACAGTCAGGAGTTCATGATGAGGAATGGTGATAGAGTTGCCCTCCGTGAGTACCTACATCTCACTGCATTTGGTTTTCAGTATTCTTCCTCCATCGTCTCAGAACAAATGCAGGATTAATGCCCCCACCTAAGTATTATTTAGCCTGAGGCCTATCACAGTGGCCTTATGCCATGTTATGTTCCTTCAGCTCTTAAAACTGCTAAACCAGTTCAGCTGTTAGGTACACATCCAACATCTGCTTTTTTACAGGAACCTCAAGAAGCAGGAAGGTAGGAATCACTGAAGCAAAGAAGGATCCACATCAGATATTCTGTCCTTTGCCAACAAGAAAATACCAGCATGTATGATATCCTCTTGCAACCTGGAATTTCTGTTATACCATTACAACACTTAGGAAAGAAAAGATCTGGCAAAAGAAAATAAAAAGTGAAAAGCCTTGTCTAAAAGTTTCCATTTTATGTACTCCACAGTTTAAATTCTTTGACCAAGGAAAAAGTGAAAGCCAACACTTCTTCCCCAATAGCCTGCAGGAATAACAGAACACAGAGGTAGTCATTACATATTTTAATGTACTGCTGTCTCATGCACCCTCTGGAGCACCAAGAGAAATTGCACTCTTTGTAAGGCTTCCACTATAGTGAATCTCATCTCTTTGGCTTCCTTCCTAGTAATATCTAGCAGCATCCAGCATACATGCTCATACCCTATTAGAATGTAACAATAACTCTGTAAATGTGGAAAAGATCCACATTGTTTGAAGTCAATGATTGCAACTAGCAAATGCCATATCACACACAAAGGACAGTCCCTGCTCACCCAGGGGGGTTGGATTTGGTGACCTTTAAAGGTCCCTTCCAATCCAAAATATTCTGATTCTGTTACTGCACTGCAGGAATATGTCAGACTGCTTTGCATAAGCCATGGCCTTTTCTACAGAGAAGGACACCTTTACTTCATCCATTGGTACTGAGCTGAATTTCTTTTTCCACCTGGTATGTCCTTAGTCACAGATATTTTTCATGAGACAAAGCAAATGCTGACTCTCTATGGGCTCCTAGTTATAATAACAGGGGTTTCAAGAGTACGTGGTCAATCTGAATCTTCATAGAAGGTTTAAGTCCCTCCAGACTATATTACATCTGTGAAAGCAGCAGCAAATACAACATAAAATATAGAGCAGGTCCAATTTTTACTGTGTCAGTAGAATCAGCCTGTAGTTATTTTTAACTGCCTTGGAAAGCTTAGCAGGCACATATAGTTAATCCTTTAAAGGATTTGCAGGTATTCATAGCTTAATAAGTAAGCATAGTGGATTAAGCCAACAGGAGATTGTAGGCAAAGACAACCTTTACATGCTAATATTCAAAAAATAAAAGAACAGTTTCATTTATATACTTTTTCCTTATGATCACTTTCAATTGAATGTGCCAGAATCCAATACTCTGATGAAATAAAAATGTAGAGCCATTAAACATAACATGTGTGATAATAAAAACATCAACAAGCAGTGAATTAGTTTTTTTCTTTTCCCATTATTCTATGAATCCTTTGAAAAAAATGAATCAAAAATGTACCTACTTATGTGATAAATAAACAATGAAACTAAAAAGATGAAACTTCATTTTAGGGGAAAAAAAGGATGACTGATTTATAGGCCAGATTTTATATTGCTTCTTCGTAAAGAAATAGTCACACTAAGAAGGTATTAAGATTCACTGACATAGGCTCAACTGAGAGATCTGGGCCCTTCAATATATTCATAAATTACGTAGAGAAGTACACACATAAGGCAAAGAAAAAAATTAGATGACAGAAAACTATGAGGCTGAGGAAATCTAAAGCTATGAAAAATTTCAGAGAATGGTTCAGTACTGAATGGGTGATAAAATGCCAGAGGCTATTCAGTGTCATCAAGTGCAATGCCCATCAAGAGAGGAAGAGAAAATAGGCATATACTTACACACATGGGCTGTTAGTATAATCAGCAAAGAAATCTGGAAACATCTGGTACTTAAAGAAGCAAACAGGAACTTAGGAATTATTTAAAAATTAACAGAGAATAAATGCAAGAAGTCTGCCCTCTATACCTTCGGGCCACAGATACAGTATGAATATTGTATGCAGTTTTAGTCATTTGATTACTAAAAAGGTTATGGTAGAACTGGAAAAACATCTGAAGAAGGGTATGATAGAACCGTATTGTCATGAATTTTATGTAAAAGGTGAGCTGGGAAAAGTTACTCCCTAGTTTTCATAATATAAATACTGGAAGGCATGCACATTTTTTGGTATTAATAAAATAACTCATTTTCACTAGATACTGCAAGGCCCATGTACATGAATCAAGAAAACCATGATTTCATGAATTCATCAGTTCTATTCAGTAGGTCAGCACTAACTATTACACAAAAGAATCTCCTAGCCACTGAAGCATGATGGAATAATCATTGTAAGTACGACTGCCTCCATACAGTTTTTCCATAAGTACCTACTTAGTAAGACAGAATATTAGGTCAGGTGGACCTTCCATCTGTCTGAATCCAGCAGTTCTCAAGTCCTCCTGACTAGAATGACTGAAATCATGATTCATACTGCTTGGCATATTTTTACAAGAAATTCATCCAGGACCTTCCTTATTTTATCACTGCTACTTAAAAAGAATCAGGATTAAATAAAATTGATTCACTAACTGCACAACTGAGGAAGCCTAATTCCCTAGACCTTTTTAAGTTTATACACTCTGGCTACCAAGAGAACCCAGTCCTCTCACCTTTCAACTCTGTTAACTGAAAAATATATACAATAGTTGAGCTATATGTACAAAGACAAGAGCAGATTATTACTTCACAAGGTTATAATTAGGAGCCTTCTCTTCCAAGATTATTCCATAGTGGAATTTCTACCACTTAAACAGAATTGTGAGATGTAGGAACTCCCAAATCACCACAAATGATCCGCTATTACACTTGTGGTTGCATCACTTAATCCCTTTCTCTGTTTCTAACTGACCAAGTCCCCTTTTTTATCTACTTAATCAGATGGCAGTTTCAAAGCATCTCTACCCTGGCAGAAAATCTTTTTGGTGTTAAGATTCAATGTATTCCCAGTCAGTCAATGACTTATGTTCTTCTCCAACATTGTCTCTTAGTTTAAACAGAGATTTACCTCTCTGCTGGTACATTCAGAGAAAGAAATCCCATCTTTTCTTAATACTCATTTTGCCTGGCTAATCAAGTCAAGCTCTTTTATAGCACATCAGTCTTACAACATGGTACGGAATGTGAAGAGGTTCAAGCTGATTAGGACACTATGCCAATTAGTACAGCATGCTGTGGACGCTCTATACCAGCAAGCCTCTGGTTTTAAGAGCTCTAGAGATATGTTAGCACATTCTTCTCAAGCTAACATGCCCTGTCACCAAGACGGCCAGTCTTCAACATGTATTCAATGTCAAACTAATGTGGCTGTACTAATTCACTTCCGGAAAGAGTTTAGTGGTGGTTAGATCAATTATTTATACATCATATTTCATTAAGTACTGTAATTATTGTCCTAATCTCACACCATACACTTCTAAAACCACGGATCACCATACCCTTTCTCCTCCCTGACTGTATTGATTTGCCTTCCTGAAATGCTGAATTTCCATGGAACAGACTTTTTTTCTTATTAAAGTCTACAATAATCTTTGACATGCAAACTGAAAAGATTTTCAGAGTTTGCACTGACAGCTTAGCTGGAATGCTTAGCCCTACAGGTCATCACGACTCTTAAGCTTAGCAACAACTTTATTATGAGAATTACATCCTTTTGGAAGAAAATTATCATTTTGGAATAAGCATATCCTTAATGTAGCAGTGGCACATAACCGGTATCATCATCACCTAGTTCCTAAGAGATGTCTGGGGAGGGAAGAACTGTAGTTACAACAGTAGGAAATGAAGATTGACAGAACACTTGACAATGGTTCTGCACTTTTTTTCTTTTTAAGAACAGTCCATCTTACTTTCTCACACATTTCAATCTTTCCCCTGTACATTCCAATTTGCTTAGCCAGCTTGGACATCTTTCATCCTTCATGGTTTCTCTGGCTCTGTTCCACACTGCAGATAAATTACTGTAAGTCATTCTTACTAACAGACACTGCACAGAGAATGCCACTTCAGGAAATCTACTACTTACCTGGCTGAATGCTTCACTGCCATATTAGTTAGCACTTCTGAATTGAGGAAGTACAGAGCTCTAGGAGTGTGAATGAAAGAAAGTGCTTGGACAGTGGACTCCATCCTGACACAAGCATGAAGGGAAGACCACCACAAAGACCAACATAAATCTTAAAAAAGGATTTAAGGGCAGAAAAGGGCTCCAAAACACAGGGACATCGGAAGAGCTTTATCATAAAGCTAAGAAAACACAAGAAGCCCCAGCACCCTAATGGCCCAAAGTGGCTTGGTGGATGAGAGGATGAAGGACATTCATGTTCTATAGGCGAATTAGAAATGGTGAGAGGCAAAAGGCTGTGAGAAACAGAGTGGATAAGGAGAAACTACATGCTGAAAAACATTTAAAATGAAGATTTTTTTAAAAACAGTGTGGTCTTATGCACAAATTCAAATTTAGTTATTGAATACAACTATAAAATAATAATAGCTATATAAAGATATTTGTTCTTATGAAAGCAAGGCAAAAATCTAACAAAAATCTACTAAAATCTAACATACAGACTATATTTATTTACAATATGAAAACAGAAAATGTTTATTTTAAATTATTTATAAAGGTTATAATTTTCAGCCTTCAATATATATTTTGGAAATACGTGACACATATACAAAATCTGACTATGTAATTAGAGAGAGATCTGTATTTGCTTAGCAGAGGAAGCAGGGTAGTGGTACTTCCTCATTCCCTTTCTGTCATAATGATGGATGTCTTATTGGCACTGTTCCTGATTTCTGTGTTCCTCACATGTTGAAGCAATGAATGAATAAGAGGAAACAGCCTGTAGAAAGCCTCTGTGCTTGACTATTCTTTCGTGCTCATTTTATGTTGCTGTAATACATCTGGCTTAAGAAAGCTTTTACTTGATTTGTTTCAAGTCAAAAGAAGAATCAGCCTGATGATGTACCTCACCACTACTGAACCCCTGTAGCTAACACAACAAGCCTTTAATGTTCCTGGCTAGCATTTTGAATGATATCCAAAGGCAAAAACCATAGCAATCAGAGACTGTAGGTGCAATCTGAATGCAATGTGATATGAATGAGGAAAATTCTTCAACTGAAGTGTCACACGCACATGCACACACACACAGAATGTTAGGAGTTGGAAAGGACCTTGACAGATCATCTAGTCCAACCCTCCTGCCAGAGAATGTTAACAGACTCAGTTATTTTCCTTAAAAATAAATCTACTATTTCAGTCATGGAATCAGGTATCAGTGTTTCATACTAAAATTCAGTTGATGGAGACAAAAAGATCAAGAATTTTTAGGAAGACAAAATAACCCACAAACACATCTAGAACACAGATCTGAGGATTAGTTTAGTGCATCTTTCCAAAACAGACATTAAAATTCTCCACCTATGGTCGCCTATACTCAGTAGCAATTTCAACTCTGTTCTGCCTATATATTGCAAGTACTTTCCAAGTTCAGGTTTGGCCTTATTAAGGGATAAACGCTTCAAACACCTCCCTTCCACTCCAGCATGACACTTCTTGCTCCATCTACTGTGAAGATGCTTACCAATTGAGGACCTGTGTTTCAGCCTCATTGTTAATCTCTTTCCAAAACATGGAACTTTGCATTACTAAACATCAGTACTCATTTCAAAGCCTTCAGAGTGCCTAGGTAAAAAACTTTCACTGTATCCCTACAGTCAAGGGTAAGCAAGATTCCACCATAAATCATCATCTTCAAGACATGCTAAATTGGCAGTTTGCAAAGAATTTGGAAAAAAAAAATAAAAATCAACCAAACTCATCAACTACCAATAAGAAAAATAATACTGGACAATGATCAATAAACACTTTTTTGACAACGAAATCTGAATTTCTTATAACGTATGCAATGTTGAATAAAACAAGAATCTATCTTTCCCTTATTTTCTTTGATACTTGTACTCACTTTGGTATTCTTGCTGGGAATCAGCTTCATAACACAGTACTTCCTGAAGTATGATTTGATCCTTTTTCTTTACATTGGCAAGATTGTTACCAAAGTAATGAGAACTTATTATTAGCCAGAAGGTGCGAGATTTATTTTTTGTAAGTATGTCTATATAATAATCTTGTTTGTATTTTATTTTTATAGAAAAGCCTGAATCACTTACTTCTAAATGCAGATAAAATTAGCATTATTTTAAAATCCCCAGCTACATCCCTAGACCTGCTCCCATCATATAGCGATTAAGAATTAAATAGAGGCCTTTTATCTGAAGTTAGCTTCACCGAGAAAAGGGCAGGTATAACAACCTGGGAGGGTGCTGTGAAAGGGACAAGAGTGAAGCATCTGTTCCTGGGTAGATTTTTCTGCCCTCCCACACATTGAAGGGAGAGATGCATATGAAGTGTGTACAGTGTTTATTTTCAGACACTCGGACGAAGGGCCATCACACAGCCCTCTCCCATTACTCTGTTTATCTCAAGGACAGCTACAAATGCCTGGTGCTGCAACCTGATTTTCTCCATTCCTGACTTGGGATTTCCTCCCCCTTACTTTTAAAATGTTGCCTTGTATGTTAAAAATGTGTCTAGACAATACATCTTGGCACTTTGGGTGCAGTTCTGCTAGTTGTGTTTGCAGATAACATTTTTTAATATAACATAAGGATAGATTTCTTCAGGACTTACAGCCAAAAAAACCCCAAAACAACCAGGCCTCATTCCACTCTACAGAACCTTTATATTTCTGTTTACTTGAGTATATTATTTAGGTTTTCTTTCCATTGAGAACTCTATGGCCAGTAGTTTCCTATCATCACATTAATTACTTCAAAAGAAAAACCAAACCACGGACCACCACCATCCTAGGACACTGTGAGGCTATTCTGTGGCAATTCTCCATACTGCCAATTTTTGTTTATTTTGTATTTAGGCTACATTTTTCTGTCAGTTCACAAAGGGTATATTACAGGCTAGTCTTACATTCATAACTTGCTTGTACTAACCAAAGTCATCCATTTATGCAATTCTAAGGATGAAGATTATTTTAACAAGTAGTTTTATTGAAAAGGACATCATCTTTACCAGAGATACTATTCACAATTCACAGAAAGAGAAATATGAAAAGTAATATCTTCCTCCAACATATGAAGCAACATATTGCTTAGTTAAAATAGCAATTCCTAACTCAGTAGTTCAAGGAAGTATATATAGATATATTTCTGAACTCTGTAGACCTTCAATGCCTAGGCGTTAAGAAGGAAAAATTGAGAGAACCATATCTCTGTGTAAACGAATAAAATAGATTCCAAAGTTTTTGGTTTTAACAGATAGTAAACTGAAAATAGAGATGGCAAGTAAGAATAGATCAAGATCATGAAGCTACTGAGATGACGAAAACCTAAACCCACAATACTCACTTAACTAGAGTATTTCTTTCCAAGCTAAGCACTCTAGAATGCTTAATTAGGTGGCAGCTAAAAAACCTCTGTGTCTTTAAAAGAGGACTCAGAATTTTGAAACATTAGGGCCTTTTAAGGGTTTTATAAATAGGTTTGGAAATAACGCCCAAGGACTAGACCAGAGGAAAGTGACCAATTAGAAACCAAGTCCTGGAGACGAGTGATTCTTAGACCATGCAACAGAGCAGTTGGGTGACATTTTCACAGAATCACAGAATGACAGAATCACAGAATATTAGGAGTTGGAAGGGACCTCAAAAGATCATCTAGTTCAGCCCCCCTGCCACAGCAGGATTCCCTAGACCAGGTCACACAGAAGCGCGTCCAGACGGGTTTTGAATACTTCCATAGAAGGAGACTCCACAACCTCTCTGGGCAGTCTGTTCCAGTGCTCTGGCACCTGAACTGTGAAAAAATTTCTACGTGTATTCACACGGAATCTCCTATGCTTCAGCTTACAGCCATTGCCTCTTGTCCTGTCACTGGGCTTCACTGAGAAGAGCCTGACCCCATCCTCCCGACACACACCCTTCACATATTTAAAAGCATAGATGAGGTCACCCCTTAGCTTTCTCTTCTCCAAGCTAAAGAGACCCAGCTCCCTCAGCCTCTCCTCATAAGGAAGATGTTCCATGTTTACATAATTCATTGCAAGGTAGCCTGAGAACAGGTTTACACTTTTCTAGCTACTCTGCAGTAACTGTCTCTATGAACACTCCTACTTTGCAGTAGATGGAAGATAGTTTACCTTATTCCTGCTGAAGACAGAGAAAAAACAAATTTTTAAAGATACCTTGAGACAACATGCATGAAGTAGCTACCACACCACAAACACACATCCTTCCTTGTTTTATGGTAACCTATCCAGGTAGGTATACTGTCTGGCAACCAAATAGTCAGTATAAAGCCAACCAGCTGCCTGAGAAGCACCCAGCTCCCTCAGGTAAATAACTGACTAAAGGAGCAGAACTGTAAATAATGCACAATGAAGTGCCTGCTGCTGCTGGTCTCTACAGCAATCAGATAAATTATCAATTTGTATATATTTTTTGCTTGACAAACAGTATTGCATTTTAAAAAAAAAACAACATTTTTCTCCTTGAAGAAACAATCCTGCTTAGACAAAAGGAACAATCATACATATATCATGTGGCCCTGAAAGACATGAATTTGCCTTGAGAGGGAATATACCTGGTCTTCCAATGGAAAGTAAGGGCATGCAGCTCTTGGCTAAACAGATCCTGCATAGCTATCTTCTATAAATGTTTAGCAAGCACAAATTTTTAATCAGCCACACATGTAAAGCACATTTTAAATCGCACTGATTCCAAGCAAATTTAAGGGTATACTTAAATACATGCTTAAGGTGCTCTGCTGCATCTGCTGCAAAATGGCAACAAATTTAGACTAAAAAAGCAAAACAAACAAAAAAATCCCAAAATCTTTTGTGAAATAAGAGTCTGTCTTTTCCACAGCAGCTCATAATACTCTGCTTCATAGAATTATTTACCTCTGTGCATTCTTAAAAATTTACAGTGCAGTATGGTAGAAAATACATTTAGAAGTAAATGATCCACTGCTGTGTGGTCTCCAGAGTTTATATTACCAATCAGCAAAAACCAGTATTTGAGAACTAACAAGACTTATACTTGGTCAAACTAGAATCAAAAATATGATACACAAACTGGTCATAGTCTAATATTTCTAATGGATTCATTCCATTAAGTCTCCTGAGACATTTATTATTCCTAAGTATCATCCATACAATTTATATTAACAAATTTCAGCATGCAGATTGAAATATTACTTGTGTTGATGTTATCCATTTGCATTCTGTGCTGCTGTCAACTATTCAGTCAAGTCATACAGTATTTTTTAATTTCCTGACTGAATAACTTGAGCATTGCAATCAAGAAAATAATCAGTAATTCAATTTCAAGATTAAATTTCAGATGACTAGCTGTTAATACCACAAAAAAGGCACTTTCAAAAATCATTACCAAGTTCATGAATGCTTTCTAAATATTAACACCACCCAAATTCACATTAACAAGTAATGGCAAATCAGACCTGTCTCTCTTTTTAAGGTATAGTTTTGTACTTTTTAACAAATTACAGCCAAAGGCCACAAAACATCTTGTTGAAGGTTCTGTGTATTCTGCTTCTTCATTGCTGCCTTTTCAAAGAGATGCTTTCTGCACAGTGAACTACTAGCATGTATTGAGCACTGTGACCTTTATGATTTTGTTTTCAACAGCAAGGTCAACATTGCTTAGAAGCCTGTTTTGCCTTAAAGGTAAAATCTTTCTAACAACCCAAAACGAATCTTCTAAATGTAATTGACCTATAACAATTTGTTTCCACAGGCTTATGAAAAAACTCTTCTAAATTTGCAGCCAATTTTATAGTATTTGGCCACTGACAATACATGCAGGCAGAGAATCTGGCCCATTAGGTTTTGGATTTCATACAATGCTAACTCAGAAAAAAGTTTTTAGATAAAGAGAACACAGCTGACAAGGAGCCCCATGTTAAGAACAAGCAGAGGGGTACAGAACGATCAGAGCACTTCAGAAACTGAAAAGGCACAGAGTATGAGAGAAACCAAGATCCCATTCCTGTCATTGCTCACCAGCTGTTCACAGGAGGTGTCTTTCCCTGTTGGTCCCTCCTAGGTCAGCACAGCATAGCTAGCTCAAAGCTACACAACTGACTCCCTCTCAGGGTCTGCACTTCAGCATCACCCCAGGGCAGCTCACAGAGGGATGCAGATCATGCCTGTACTAGGATACAATTTTATTTTGCCAGTGAGATGTTGTTGTAGTTTGCCCTTCCATGTAGTTAAGCCATTGGCAATGCTTTTTCAAGTTAAAACTGTTGCTAACAATCGACAGCTGAAACAATGTTATTTTTCATCAAAGCTGATGAACCTGTTCTTGATTGATCTTCCTGTAGCTGGTATAGTCATACCTATCTCTGCAAGTGTAACAGTGCCTGGATATAGAATCATAGAATGTTACAGGTTCAAAGGGACCTAGAAAGATCATAAAGTCCAACCCCCCTGCCACAGCAGGACACCTTAGACACAGGAAAGAGTGCAGGCGGGCCTTGAACGTCTCCAGAGTAGGAAACTCCACAACCCCCCTGGGCAGCCTGTTCCAGTGTCCCGTCACCCTTACTGTGAAAAAATTCTTCCTCATATTAAAACTAAACCTCCTATGCTCTAACTTGCTCCCATTGCCCCTTGTCCTAACACTGGATGACAAGGTACTATCAAATAAGATATATAATAAGATATAAAATAATAAGATATAAGGTACTATCAAATCAGAATGGTAGTTTTAAGTAAGAAAACATACTTTAACATTATAACTTACAAAATTAGGATTTCATGTTTGCTGGGCATCATTAACATCAGTTCCTCTTCCCATTCACCTTTTGGAAAACCCTGCCCAGAATGGTTGTTCCCATACATTCATGAGATCATTTTGCCAGACAGAAACTTATTTTTACAGGGGAGGAAAGGAAATAAAGTCTTACTGATTTTTTCCCCCTTCCTTTTCTATGGTTGCTCCATCTTTATAAAGGCTTTTCCTAAATTTCCTCTTCCTATAATTCTGCACAGCAAACTCTATGAATAATTTGATCAAGATACTGTATCAGCATACTGCACAGTTGATGAAAGCTTAATTCTTTCAACCTTTTTGTTTCCATCAGTATTTTTTTTTTAACCTGAGAGTATGATGACCAAGCATTTCCATTTTCACTTTCTCCTCTGCAGCTCCTGAGAGAGAAATAAAATGGAGAGGAGGCAGAACAGGAGGAAGGGATTGTTTCTGGTAAAGGTAGTAAATACACCACACAACCATCATCAGAACTGTCAGGTGTGACAATCTGGTAAGTGAATCCTCAGATAATTTTGACAGTACACAGCTTTTTCAAAGGCACACAGCAAAATCCTCTATCAAAAGAGAATGAGTCAGTGAAAGCCACCTTAAAAAGACTCCAGAGTGAATGGATGTCAGGAGAAGGAGGAGGGGAGAAAGAAAACAGGCGGTGTCTCTCATTGTGAATAACCTTTGGTAGATTCACAATCACTAGGTTTATTTTTGTTTTCCTCCTAGCAACATTAGCCTCTGTTAAAGCAGAAGATCAGGAAAATTGCACCATCTTTTCTCAACATCAATATATTTCCTATTCAACACAAAAGCAATATGCTGTTATTATCATTCTTCCATGTAGCCTTTTATTTTCTACTACTTTCACACATTTAAATATTACTTGCTGTCATACACATTCTGGTTTCAAAAAAGTCTAAGGGGAATATAATTTATATACCTTAATTTAACATAGCTCGCATGCAAACAATATGATATAGAACATCATTTAAAATAATGAGTAACATAAAGTAGTTCAAAACTCATTATTTTCAGTACCTTTGTGAATTACTTGTTAAATGCTAATTCACTGAATTTTAGAGATTTTCCACTTTTTAGTGAAGCTTCACAAAAAATCTCAAGCACATCAGGATAAATAGCAATCTATTTGTCAAATTGTGTTAAAACCCATGTTAAGCCTTTTGACTGAAAGCAGGATGCTAAAGTTTGGACTCTTGTAAATTGCTTCAGTTAGGAAGTGCATTATATAATGTTGGGGCTTTTAATTTTTTTTTTCATTTTTTAGAACTGCAACTTAACCTGCAGCTGAGCTGAACTAACTGATTACTTTCACTGAAATGCCATTCCTATCCTACTCCTTTCCACATTCAAACTCCTTCTTCCTTCTCTCTTTATTGTCTGGTCAGTTCTGTACCCCACCCTTTGTTCTGGCTCTGTCACTTGTTGAACCTCTTCCATAACCTGATTCTACTTGTTATATTACCATTCTAGCAATTAATTTTCTGATATTTTAGTGATAAAAATCAGTTGACCCAACAGTGATGAAAAACAGAGATAACAGAAGAACATAGCAGGCCACATGGTGAGGGGGGAAGAGAAGGAGCAGAAACTCTAGCTTTCAACTTTGGAAAGCTAATTTGCCCTACTGTCTTGGGAAAACTTAGGGTTATGCCAGAAGTGTTTTTTTCTTGGTGGCTTTTCAACAGCAATCCTCTGTTTAGTGGTCGCTGTTTACTAGATGACACATTTTCACCAAACATTGCCAGCTTTCCGCATCTGCATTCTGTCCACAACAAAGTACTTCTGAACAGAAACTGTGCATGTTACAACAAATACCTGTAATTCACTATATGGCTACAGTAATTTCACCTATTTCATTCCTAATGGCTACAGTAATTTCACCTAGTTCATTCCTAAAGGATCTTATTGAGATTTACTTGGTGACCTTCAAGTTCCAACACCTTAGTTCCACTAAAACAACATATGAAAGCAGAGTGTAGTTTGTTGCAAAGCAACAAAGAGCTATTGAGAGAAACGCATGGATTAAAAAAACAGATACTTTCCTTCCTGTTTTAAACTGCTACTTAAAAAGCAGTCTTATTTGGGAAAAATAAAAGTTAAACACAGCAGCAAGAAAAAGCATGAGAAAAACCTTTCGTACAAATTGGTGGCACACATAATTTGCCAATACTGCTGCTACCTTTCTGTATACGCAGAGGCATTGTTAACAAGCATCCTTTGTTTGAAAGAGAGGTACATAAGGAAACATCTCATTTGATTTTCCTTGAATTGAAAGGACAATACTCGCCCATCCGATTTTTATAGAATTTAACGCCATTCATGTGTTATCTTAGCAAACACACTACTTCTGTATATTGAAGCAAAAGAGCTGACATGCTTGCCTCTTCTGGTACTTCTAGTAAGAACTGAATTGTGGAAATTATGGTTGTGGAAATTACGGTGATTTTATCCATCTTTTTCCAACTCCAAGCAATACTTGTGAGAAAAGCACAAGTAACGGGTAGGCCTTGTAGAGAACATAAGACCACTGTGTTCTCCCCAAGAGGCTGCACTTACTTTTCTTGGATGCAAGATGCTTCCTTCAGGGCTGGGGCTGCCCAGGGAGCAAAAAGCACTCAGCACACATCAGCAGCTGCCTGCCCCACAACAGCACCTCGCAGCAGTAAACAGCAAAAAAAGCAACGACGGCCTCTTCTCCTCACTTCACCAGGGTAGCCCTGCCTGCGGATCTAGGACCTGTACCGGAGGCAGTCAGAAAGAAAGACACTCGCCCCACCTCGGGGCGTCTAATAAAGGCCCAAGAGGACGGCAGGAGCCTCGCTACCCCCAAACCTCGGCTGTGTCGAAGCAGTGGGCGCGACGCCCTCAGACCTGCCAGGCGGGAACAACTCGCGCACGGGACTCCAGCTCCTGCCTCCGCGCGCCCCCGCGCGCCCCCGCCCTAGGCCCCGCCCCCCGACCTTCCAACATCCGGGTTCCTGGCAGCCGCGGTGGCGCTGCCGCCCGCGCCGTGTCAGGGAGGCGGCGGGGCAGGGAGGAGGCAGTGAAGATGGCGGCGGCGGTCGGGAGAGCAGGTTCTTTCGGCTCTTCTTCGTCCGGGCTCGGTTCAGCTACCGGTTTTCCTTCTTCATCCGCTTCTACGGCCACGACCAACAACAACGCGGAGCTGCGGGCAGGCGGTGATGAGGACGATGGGCAGAACCTCTGGTAACCGCCCACCCCACGGCCGGGAATCTGGGCGCATGCTGACCGTCACCGCCCTCGCAGCGGCTTCTTGCTGTGCGGGGGAGGCGAGAGGGCAGGGCTGGCTAATCCCCCTTACCGGCCTTCGGAACCTCTCAGTCAGCGAGCTGGGGCGGGGGGGGAGGGGAAGGGTTGTTCCCTCCCCTTGGCGGTGGCAGCTGCTGCCCTGTCCTCCGTTCCCCATGCCTCCTCCCCAGGAGGTGAGGAGGGTTGGGGGCCGGGGAGAAGCGGGACCCTTCTCCTAAGCCTTGTCTTCTCTCTGTGTCAGGTCCTGCATCCTCAGTGAGGTGTCCACGCGCTCCCGTTCTAAGCTGCCGTCGGGGAAGAACGTCCTCCTACTGGGTGAGAAAAGCAGCTCTTCTCAGCCGCACACAGGCTTGCTCCTTAACCCTCTCTTCGGTATTTGGATCTTCCCTTGATTAGTGCCCGAGGAGGGGGAGGTTGATAGTGGCAAGGAGCCGGCTTAGCGCTCTCGCATCTGCCCTTGCGTGGTTTTGCTTCGTTTTGACTATCCAGTATTCAGAGATGCTTTAGACATCCCTCTCATCGTAGGTTCCTCGCCTTAATACCCTTACTGTCCTTCCCCCATCCTAGTTCCTTAGCTAGAGATGGCTTGGAAGGTGGGTTTTATTGTCTTTCTCCCTCGTTGAGTGGTGATTTCGGGGTGTGCGCGGGTCCTTCAACCTTTTCTGAAACATCTCTCCTTCGTGCAACCAGTGCTACTTGCTGGTCGTTACGGTGTGTCATTCAAACACAAAAATTGCTTCCGTGGCCCGAAGAGTGTCAATGACGGCAGCTCCCTGTTGGCCAGAGGGCGGGGTAGGCTCTGTGGGCGTGTTGATTGTGTCCTGCCCACATGCACCGAGCTTGTCAGCAGCAATATCATCAGCAAGTTGTGCAGCAGCGGCGGCATCGTTTACTGCTGCTGGCTTTCATTGTGTTCTGTTATCTACGCCCAGTGCGCTAGTCCAACCTTGCATTTGGCAGGCATTAGAAGTTACAGAATAGGACTTTGACAGGGTCATAATGAGAGACACAACTTTTACTAGTATTGATGGAAAAAAGGAAAATGGTATGTCAAGCAAAATTAAAAACTTCATGGGAGAGGGGGAGAACTCAATGCTTTCAAATGGGTGTGTGTGTATATATATATAATTACAATTCTTGTTAGTGGGATTTTTTTTTTTTGGGCTGGAATGCTTGTACATACTGTTACCAATAGACAATTTAATGAATCCAAGAGGATGGATTTGTTAGTTAACTGCTTCTTCCCTCCTTTGCTGACCTCCCAGTCCCTTGAAAGAACTGTGTATTAGTATTTGGAAACATGGTTAAAACCCAGTATAAAGGTATTCATGTGGACTCTTGCACCCTATGATTTTATGTAGACTTGTGGTTTATATACTTAAGGTTTTTCAAGTTAGGTGTTTTCCTCCATAGTCGTAAAGCAATCACTGTGACCCTTCCTGTTTTGATAAGCTGAGTGGTGACAGAAAACTGACTATGAGGGGGAAAACTGCAAGGATGATGGGATGGTCTAGTGAACCTGTTACAAGACTTACTCCACTTGGATTTGTTGCTTTTTATGTTATGTCATTAAGTAGGATATTGAGATGAGAAGTTCTACTGATATTAAAGAAAGGTTTAATAATTATTGACAGCTTCTTATGTGATATTTTGAAACTAAATTGGATGATTGTCCCTGCTGAAGTTTGAAGAATCTTCTTCAAGCTATGATCCTTGTCAAGAAGATTATGCTCTTGATTTTCTTCTCCCCTTCCTAGTCAGGCCACCCTTAGTACTCAATAACTTGAGACTATGCTTTCTTCAGAACTAGAGATGGCACTGTAGAGTGTTTCCAAATGCTCATGACTTAACGTAACCTTTTTTTCTCCTTTTTTTGACTGAATTCTAGTTCTTTCATAGGGATTGTGTTTTCTAGAAGGCCATGGTCCAAGAAAAAAAGATTTGGGAAAAAGAGCATTGGATATGATGACTAGCCAGTGAGGACCATAGTCATGTTCTTTGTGAGAATACCTAATCCATGTATCACACTTTATTGCTCACTTGCAAGTCATGATGTTGCTTCTCAAGCACACTGGCACAGGGAAAGCAGAGGTCTTGTGTATTCTGTATTGGACAGACCCAGATGGTGAAATTCTGTCTCTTCAGGTTCTTGAGCTGTGTGTTTGCAGTTTCTCAGTTACCTCATTTTCTCTATTTTTAAGCTTTCTTCCATCAAATACTTTTGTACTAGCTTTAGTTGCTAATACAGATCTGTTCTTGCCATGACTATTTTCAGTTTCATTGTTCTTTGAATACTTTTAAGCAGGAGCTATAAAGCTGACCAAAGTCTTGGTAGTTTTAACTTATTTTGTGGTAGGCAAATATTTTCAGTACTAACAATTATATTGGTCAAAACTTCCCAGCTGAAACATGATATTTAGTGACAAATGAATACTTATTTTCAATAACTATATTAAAAAAAAAAAAACCAAACCCAAAAAACCCTAAACCTCCAACCCAGCTTCCTCCCTGCCCCCAATCAAAACACAGAACCGTGAACCAGAAAAACACACCACTTAGTGTTCTTTTGTTTGGTAAGACAAGTTTTCTGATTTGCCTACAGCATTTATATTTTTCAAACACTGCATGTACTTGTATGCCTAGTTGTTTTGGGAACCTGGCTCTGTCTGGCATGCTAATTCTGCTATTTTAGTATCTAATTTTAGTTATGTTAACATCTCATTTTTAAGAACCTGGAAAGCAGTTCAAGACATCAAGAAGTAACTAAAGGAAACCAGAATGCCAAATGTTAATCTCTAGATGCAGCACAGTTTTGTGAAGGTTCATATGTAATACTGGTAATTCTCTGCCCAAAATCAACCAGAAAAAAACCCAACCTAACTAACTTACAGTTTTTCTTCTCCAAAATGGTTTCACTTACAGGGATTTTTTTCAATAACTATTTTTCTGTGAAGACTTCAAACTGATTGCACCACATGTAGCATAAAAGCATTTATCTGTTCTTGTATGAACAAGTAGTAAAAATGTAAGTTTTCCTAAACTTTTCTGTAAGGTAGATATGATCTGATTCCTAGGTAAGCTCTGTCATAGTCATCATAGCTACCTCATTTAGCAAACCATGCCAGCAGAAAGTGTTAAGATGTCTCTTAAGGCAATTGGGTGGTCTTGGTGACATTTCTAGCTAGTTTTTGCTGCCGGCGGTTTTTTGTTTGGTGTTTTGTTTTTGTTTGTTTGGGTTTTTTGTTTGTGTGTTGCTGTTGTTTTAATTCTGCACTGTTTGTTCTGCTCACTTGTGTAGTAAAAGTTACCTGATGAGAGGAGATGCTTTTTGTTGAGTGTAATGAGAAAACTGATGCTTGTATCAATGAGTTCTCTTGTTCATTCCCATCCTGATACAATTCTATCTGAACCAGCAAATGGAACAGAGGCAGCAGCTGAGAAGTCACCAGTGCAGGTTATGGATGGAATCCATAGTGCTATAGAATGTGTGCAGGCTTGGATTCAGAGACCCAAACTAATCATTTATCCAATAAACTGCCACATGCATCTGAGCGGTAATGTTCAAAGTCATTCCAGGCTGCACAACCAAACAAGGCTTCCAGCTTGTAAATGAACTGAATGATTGCTTTCTATCTGGCTTTGTATTTTATACATTTCTCTGTCTCTGAAGCATAGTAGATTCTTTGCCTGCAGTTCTAATGATGTCAAACCATCCAGTGACACATGTACACCTGACTCTTAAGTGTCTGTATTGCACGCTTAATGCTTCTACCAAATGACTAGCATTTTGGTTTTCTTTATGCATTATACCCTATTTGATGATAAAGGCTTGGATTTTAGTGGGCAGTGAGTGTTCAACTGCCTTGTGTCCACACTTTTTCTTTACCCCAGACATCTCACTTTTCAGGGCCAGGCGTGTTTGTTTGAATCTTTGAGCTCTGCTCCTGTTGGGTGGCTGTCAGGATGCTTGAGAAGTTTCCACAGTCTACAGCTAATTTACAGGTACACTTTTCTGTGTGTACATGTATTAAGATACCTGTTAAGGTAGAAAATGGTACACCTTGAAGAGCTTGCCACTTTCTTTTAGTGGACCCATGAAATATAGTGAACTCCAGAATTAAGTTGTCATACAGCAAATTGTCATGAGTATATAAAATCTCCTTAAATTTGTTCTCACCACCACAAAAAATACTTTTCCACTTTTCAAAAATATTTTTAAAAATATTTTTTTCCTATTCAAATAGGTGAAATTTTCACTGTGATTTTATCATTACAGCTGATAAAATACAGCTTGTTGATAGTGTCCATATTGTTAGTCTCAAATGTTTCTTAATTTAATACTGCAGAAGTTAAGTCAAAGTGTCAAAGTTAAGTTAGTGTCAATTGTTTGGATGGTTCATTGACCTAGAGAAAATTCTAATTGCTTGTTTTGCAGCTCCATATTTTTAGAAATAAGTACTACTTCTTTGTAGCTCCTTACTGTTAAAATAGCTTTCAAAAAAAGCCAGAATTGCATGGATTTGATGTAGTAAAACTTATAACAGCATGGGAAGTTCTGAAATTCTTGAACTGCATTTATTTTAACTTGTCTCTGCTTTGCCAGAGGTGCTGCTGATTACTGGATCCATCTCTTGAAATAGTTCTGAAGGTGAGGAACAGTGAAATCAGTTGTGCTTGTGTGTTCTTCAGGCAGGTTAGAGGCAGGAGCACCAGTAAAGATCTCCCTTTGATAGTAACAAGGGATTATTCTATTTTGGTAGTGAATCTGGATGAAATATACTAGATGATTTACTGCTGTGTTAAAAGAGAAGGCTTGCATGAGAGACGTGTTGTTCATATTCACTTAGAATTCTCTGCAGTATTTGGCTTTCTCTGACTGTGGGTTTCTCCAAGCATATGTAATGCTGTTACTGCTGTACCTGTTTCCACAGTCAAGCCATGTATTTTTGTGGTGCAGGACTTGACAAAAGGCAGGCTGGAGCAGTTGTCTGTTTACACTGTTTTCTGTCATGTTGTAATGCAGAAATGCGATTAAGGTGCTCTTCAGAAAAGTTACTGAATTTTTCAGTGCCACAGGAATACTAAATGAAACGTATTTGTGAGGGGAAAGACTTATGTGGTGGAGTGAAACAACCTTAAAGTTTTTTGTCCAATGAGTAAATCATAGTTTAGTGACAAGTTATTTAAAGACTTGACGTGACCTACATATTGGAAACTTCTTTGTTGGTTTGAGGGATTCCAGAGAAGGATTTCATCAGCATAATTCATTTTGTTCTTCAGTTCTCTAAAAGCAAACTAAATTTGTCTTACTCTAATAATTTCGGTCTTGTTTTGCAAAAAACATTCTTCAGTTAGTATAAGATGTGTAAATAAGTCTCATTCACTAATATGTGGCTGTGGAAAAGGCATTTATTAGCTTATGAGAAGTATTTTATCTTGAAAATAGCTATAGTACACATGCACTTGGTTCTAGTAGGAAGATGACTTCTGCCTCCACTGTGTTCAGACATTCCACATAATGTGGAATACAGATTGCTCTGTGATTCTGGGAAGGCATCTTTGGTTTGTGTAATAGTTTGACCCAGGCCTTTTCCTGGCAACCAGTTTGTAACCAGGGAAGTGATCATGTTTACCCAGTATTCCATACGATTTTACGTAACTGGGGGGAGAGGGCCCTTGCTCTCTTTTTTTCCCTTCCGGTGGATCCAAGGACGCAGGTTCTCTGCTATCGGTCTCACCCGTGCAGAGGAGTCAAGCCTTGCAGGCCTTGAGAGGCAGCTGTTGCTGGCGTTGGTCAGTGTGACTCTGCTATCTTAAGGAGAGTTGTAAGATTTTGTTTTTATTAGTTCTATCCTGTGTTTCGAGCGTACATACCTGTTTTAGTTTCCCTTTTCCCCTTTTTTCCCTTTTTCCTTCCCTTTTCCCTTTCCCTTGGGGGGTTCCCTCTACTGTATACGTAGTATTTTAATTGTATATAACTGCTATATATGTAAATATAAATACTTTTGATGTAATTCGGGTTGTTTTGGGCTCTTTAGTTTCTCTCGTAGCTTTTTTTCTAAAACTCTGAGAGGGAAAGGGTGGGGGGGAGCTTTCACCGTGAGTTTGGGCATTTGGCAGGGAGCCAGGTCCAAACCATCACAGTCTGCTTGGTAACTCAGGTTTGGGGTTGATAACTTTGTTCTATCATGTTTAAGTGGGGTAGATTTCCCCCCCCCCCCCTATTAATAAAAGTACTCAATATTTTGTTAGAAATATTAGATCTGGTGAATTGCTTTACCCAGAAGCTCTCTTCTCTTTTGTAAGAAGTATAAAGCTGTTTCACAAATGTATGCCTATGGGAGGGTGAGGGGAGGTGTGGAAAGAGGTAATTAGGACTATTATCTCTAGTTTTGCTTGGCCTCGCTTGAATGTATTTTTTAGAGATGAGTTGTACAGTTCCTGTATTAAACTAAATTTTAATTCATGGCTTTAAAAAGCAAGCAAAAAACCTCCAGTGAAAGAACCAGTAGGATTAGAGATTACACACAATTAAGTGCATCCAAGGCTTTTCGAAGAGCTGTTGAAAAAATACCAGAGCCCCAAATGATGGTGGGCAGACCAAGGGTACTGATGGCACAAAAACCTACTCACTCACTTCCTGCTTTTTAGCCTTGCTATAATTCAGACACACTTGACACTTCATGGTGGTGAAACAATTTAAATAAAAATTCAAAAATCTCATGTCCACCCTGGAGATAACACGTTGATTGCTCTTCCACATACAGACTCCTGTGAGAAGTAAGAAATGTCTTCTTTTAAGACAAGTGAAAATCTACTTCTGTTTTCCTTTTCTAAACTGAAATAAATGTGGAAATAGCATGAGTAGTAAATACTCTTAATTTTAAAATGTTTAATCAAAAGTTTCAATGAGTTCTGTAATAGCCTAAGTTCTCTCTAATGTGATAGTTTATGGTTGAACAGTTCAAGCATTTACAGAAGGCAGTTTGTTCACCTCATTGCCCATTGTTCACATCTCTGGGTGACCATTCTGCTAATTTCTGTATTGTAGCAGAACATCTAGTGACACTCCATTTTGTGCTCTGTAAAGATACTTTTTGCCCGGAGAAGGGAGGAGGCTGGGCAGAGTTTTGTACTATGGCTTCCTGTGTCTCTTGAGAGTGGCAATAAGAAGGAGGTCATCAAACCGTTTTGTAGACAGAGTAGCACCTTGGACAGAGAAACTTTGAGGAGCACAACCTCAAACTTGAGCTCATCAGAGGAGTGAAGCATAGCATTGTTAGGCATAAAAATGAAATGGCTTTTGTTTAGTTAAGACTTTCATTTTGTTAACAACATAGTGAAATACTATGTGTAAACAGATTGGTTTGGCTGTGTTTCAGCTACTTCTTGGCCTGGCTTTTCTGCAAAATTAAATATTGTCCCTCTTTTATGGTGTATAGCACTGCTTACTAGAAGCATCATTTCTGTTTCCTCACTGTAGTACTAATGTCTCAATATGGTTTGATGTAATGGAGAATTTTAGTTCTTTAGGATTTACTATGGAAAAGGAGGACCTTTTATGTTGCTTGCAAAAGAAGGATGCAAAAAATCTTAATTTTGCAATAATCTACATGATTTTTATTCTACCTTGCAATTCTATATTGAGAATTGTGTTTCAGAAATGCTTGGCTCTGCGAGCTTATGTACAGAAATCAATTGTTGATTTGATTATCACACAGAAGTAAAGACAAAGCTAGAGGTTTTTCCATCTCTGAATTTTGGAGGGGAAAGGGGGAGGATGATGAATATTTCTGAATGTGCATAAGACTGTTTTATATATTGCTTCAGTAGTACTTTAAAAAAACCCTTGTTTTGTAACATTAATATGCAGTTAGTCTGAGGAATGTGAAATTTCCCTTTTGTCTGAAACCAAGCAGCATTACTACTTCAAATACATTGAAGATATCCAGATACAACAACAAAGACAAATATGCTTAAATGTCTTAGGGTTTGTAATTTCAAACACTGTTGTCTATGTGTATATGTATTCTTATTGAGAATTTATATATATTCCTAGTAGTACTTAGCACTGATTGCATTACTATCCTGTGCATTATCCATCAAATCTAAAACAGCTACTACATTTTCATTTCCTCACAAATAGTTCTTCCCTTTTCTGGTGGAGGGAAGCTTCTATACATACCAAAAGCATTGCAATAAAATATTTGACTTTTGAGAAGTCTTAAAAGCTAGCATTGCATGTACGTAGAAGCAATTCATTTACCTGAGTAATTAATGAAAGCAGTATCAATCCTGTCAAACTTCACTGATGCATCATTGGCTTTCTAGTGACTGATGAGCACTTCTCTCTGCATGCAGTAACTTGTATGATACAGTTATGTATGTCAGTGATGCACCTTACCTGATCTTGGTGTTTCAAAATGGGTGGGTATTTGCTAAGGAGAAGGGAGTAGAGAATATTCCTCACAGAACAGATTAAGTAGTACTGTGATGGAAGGCTGAAATGATTATGATGTGTGCATACGTGTCCGAAAGTACTAATTTTGTATAAAATCAACCTGTCTTATGCTGTAGTGTTAAAATTTCTTTCTCTGTAGGGTCTGAATGTAATTACTGGAAAGCTTGAGGAGGGAAAATAAAATTCCAGCTCTTATTTTGCCATAGGATATTAACTTAAGAGCATTGAACCATCTTTGGGACAAGGGTCAGAGGACACAAACTAGAATACAAGAAGTTTCACCTAAACTTAAGGAAAAATTACTTTTGAGGGTTAAAGAACACTAAACAGGCTGCCCAGAGAGGCTGTGCAATCTCTTCTGAAGACTTCCAGAATCTGTCTGGATGCAATCCTGTGCAACCTGCTTTAGGTGAAGCTGCTTCAGCAGAGGAGTTGGACTAGATGATCTCCAGAGGTCCCTTCCAACGCCTACCATTATGTGAACTTCAGGTTTACTTCAGATTTGTATTTGTATTTGTAAATACAGCAGTAGGAAAGAAATCACAAAGCACCTAGCCACGATAAGTAAGGGGCTTGTGGGACATATTTCAAGTTCACCTATATTGTTTAGTATGAGCACTTTCAAACAATAATTGCATAGATATTAGCAATTCTGTTAGTATATTTTAGTTTAGACTGCTGAAGTGTATCTTTTGTCATGTTTAAAACTTTTCATGACTGCAGATGTTTCTTAGTTTTAAGTTGCAGCCATGTTTGTTAAGAACTGGCAGATGTACTCTGCAGAAGACGCTAAGCTTTCCCCGTGCTTACAAGTTCTAGTCTTCATTGCCACCTATGTGAAACAACTAGTATTCAGGAGAACTTAGCTAGAGGTCAACTCTTCTGAGAAACAAGGCAAGCTGTTAAGTGTAATGCCTCTTTAAAAGGAATAAAATTTTTTTTCTCTTACCTTTTGAGCCTTCTGCTGGCACAAATTAATTGAAGCTGCCTGTTCAAAAATGTAAAAGAACAGAGTGAGTCATACAGAAATTGTTGGCAAAAGTTGTAGCAACTTCAGCAGCATAACATGTCAGTGCAGCAGCTCAGTAAAGTCCTCCACAGTTGTTTGTAGATGACAAATTTAAGAAGCTTGGATAAATGCTTGGGTGAAGGCAGAGGAGGAATTGTAATTAATCTCTAGTGATGAAGCTTGAACTCTTTGCTTCGGCAGAATTTACAAGAATATTCTTTAAAAAAGAGGGAAAGCTTAATGTATGAATAGAAAACAGCTGTGCACAGCTATTTGCTATGTTTATTTAAAACTAGACATGATTATGTTCGTCATATAGTTAAGGAACTAGCAGATAAATTCTTAAATGTTGAAAAATGTGAACTGATAGGACTTCATTTTTCACTTCTCTCTAATTAACCAGATTTTAAGCTTTAGTTCTGGTCTTATTTTTCTCCTTTTGTCTCTCATTTTTTTTTAAATGTCTGTTAAATAAAAAAAGTGCTTTTTCATTCTATTGAGTAAGATCTTCTGGGCTACTTAAACAGGCTTATGCTTTCTGGTAGCTTCTAGACTATTAGTGAAATCTGAAAATAAAGCTTAATGCTAAATTGAAGCCATCGTGTGGTAATCTTGGGAATGATATCTCCTGTAAATGCAAAATCCGTCCATCAAAGTATGACTTTTCTGCTCTTTTCTGTGGATATATCTGTAGTCTTTTTAATGTAGCCTTAAGGTCATGTGTACAAAATCGTGGTTGGTTCCCTTTAAAGGGAAAACATGTTTAGGAATGAAAATTACTATACTTGAACCCTTCTTTTTGTTATGTAGTTGAAACCAGTTTAAAGTATGTATAGGAGAAAGTTGGGTAAAAAGCTCTCTTTAGCCTAAACCTGATAAGGTACTTCTTAGGAACCTCATTTTAATCTTAATTTTAGAACCTGTGAGTGTATTCCAAGAACTACCTAATGTCTAACTGTTATGTGCCCATTGTACTGCCAAATTTCAGTGGCAAAACCCTACTTTGTGCCCAAATCCAGCTTGGTTACTCTTTTCAGACTGGAAAAACTGCACATGAAATTTTCTAGCTCTGGAATATAGAATTTTTTCAAAAGTCTCTAGGAATAGTTAAGGTGCTTACACTGGTTTTATGCTGCAAGGTTCACTGGCTATCCAAGCTTCTTTTGGGGGAAAGAGAATAGGAGTAAAGGAGCCTGGATTGCAGGCTTGTCACTACTGTGTGTCTACCCATATACACGTGTATTGTAAGGTAATTATAAGGCTTACTGTTTGTCACCTCATTCTTTAGACCTGTACCAGAAAAGACTCAATTAAACCAATCTATAAAAGCTAAGGAAACAGATTTTCCTTACTCAGCCTGGTGTTATGTGCTGTTTGATATCAGTAAATTCTAATTCCTATTCTTCTGATTGTAAGATGAGCTCACTGACTGGAACTCAGCTCTAGAAAGAATTTGTTAACCCTTTGGTTACAGTCAAAAGACTGATTGTTTGAGGTGTTTACTTCTAAGGGTATCTTTGTAAAGATATTTATAAGAGTTTATTTCAGACAGGATGGTTAATGACATATTGCATTTATCAATAATTAGAAATAAGATTTGAAGCTGAGGCATGGACTTTGAACAGATGGATGAGTTAGGCAAAGCTTGATATATCTAAAAACTTTAATGAGCTCAGTCACCCTGTTAGTGATATGGTTTCCTTCTTGCCCCAGGTGATTTTTAATATGTAACTGTGTCTAAAGATTGAGTGGTGTCAACCTTCTGTCTCTCCAGGTGAAGATGGAGCAGGTAAAACTAGCTTAATAGGAAAAATTCAAGGCATAGAGGAATACAAAAAAGGAAGAGGAATGGAGTATTTGTATTTGAATGTGCATGATGAAGATCGAGATGGTAAGTTTGTATTTCTAATATCTTAAGCCAATTTGAAAGCAGTGGTTCAGTAGTGTGATATTTGGAATGACAGTGGGATGATTTTTTTCCTTTATAATTTGCAGGAGTCCAGCTTAGATCATGAGTGATTGCATCATGAGGAAGTTTCTCAGTGTAGTTCCTTTACTAGATGCCATGAATGGCCACTTAAGTGGTAGAGGAGGAGAGGAACCAGTCAAAAGAAAAGGCTGAAAGGAAAAGACCAGGGAAGCAGTCTTAGCTGCAACATTCTGAATGGATGTGTATTCCTCAGGCCTAGAGGAAAAGGTGCCTAGGCTCTTATCTTGCATCTCCGTTATTGCAGCAAGTATTTCATTTCAACATACAGAGAAACCTTTGTTTTGGTGGTATCAGAATCTGCAAGGCTACATATTGATGGGTAGGAAAACGTGCACAAAGCTAAAGAGGATTTTAAAAACAAACAACAAAAAACCCCCCCAAACCACCAACCCAAGAATTTGGAGGAAGGAGAAATAAAGTAGCAGCTGTGTTTCAACTGGCTTAATTTGGCTTATGGCTAGAAGGTAAAAAAGAGATACAGACCCCCAATACCTGCAGTTACAGAATGGATCATTGATTCTTACATATGGGGAAACAAGGGAGGGTTGTGACTGGGCACGGTAAGTGTGTGATGAATTCTATAGAGGCAATACTTAGATGGAGTGGCATATGAATAAAGACATACTAGGAGCTGGGGGAGAAAATGGGAACTCCTGTGCATACTATAAGAATATAGATAGAAGGAGAACCAGAAGCAGGTGTCCCCCTTTTTTTCTGAAATCACCTGCTTTCCTAACTTCTGTGTCTGGCTACTGGTCTCAAATATGGCTTGACCAGAGTTTAGAGGATTGGGAGTTTGATCTTCCTCAGAAGTTCTGTAACAAGCAATAAAAACTTATCAAAAGGCAAAATGCATGTTATGTTAAGCTATCTAATTTTCAATCAACAGCTATTAATTTACTGCTAAGTGTATCTGAATATTGGAGTACAGTGGGGTTTTTTTGGGGGGGGGGAGGGGGTGGGAAGGAAGCAGTGAAATGGCTGAATTCACTCAATCTTCAGTTGTCAGCCATTAAACATCAGGGTTTGGAAGAGGAGCTTGTCTCCACAAGCTGTAGTTTGTGTTATTTATGTTCAGCTGACTGATAAAACATGTCATCTGCTTTCTTCTTTGTGTTTTATACATCTGAAGATGATTTAATAGCCAGTACATAGTTTCAAGTAAGTCTCATAAAAGCTTTTCCTTTTTTTGTAGACCAAACAAGATGTAATGTATGGATTTTGGATGGTGACCTATATCACAAAGGTCTTCTTAAATTTGCAATGGATGCAAGCTCTCTAAAGGACACTCTAATTATGTTGGTAGTAGACATGTCTAGGCCTTGGACTGCACTGGATTCTTTACAGAAATGGGCAAGTGTTGTAAGAGAACATATTGACAAGTTAAAAATTCCCCCTGAAGAAATGAAAGAAATGGAACAAAAGTGTGAGTATTCTGCAAATACATAGGAATCTATTTAAATGAAGTATGTTTAATGCTTTCTGTACCATTTAATCTCTTCATTGCAGTATTTTTCTTTCTTTGGAAATACGACTTAAAATTAGGAGTTATCAAGCAAGTAAAGCTTCAGAAAAGTCTCAAGTAACTATATGAAAAATACTAGTATTTCTTTCTAACAGAAGAACCATAATATTGTTGTGTGGTTGGGGGGAAGCTTTCAGAGCGAGCATAGCTGGGTTGAATTTACAGTCCTGCCTCTTACAGATTTTTCTAGAGAAGATTATTCAAAGTGAAAAAAGTTTTTCTTAGCTTTCAGGTTTTTATTTATTGAAGGCAAATAACTGCATCAGCATCTTAACTGTTCCTGAAAATAGTCACTCCAGAGAATTTGGGGTCTGTTCTTTCCCTACCAAAAGTGTAACTATTGAAAGGATTCATGACAGCATGGTAATGTCTAGGCCCTTTGTACTTGAAGAGTTTTATCATAATTATTATTAACACTAATGCAGCTATATGTTTTGGCATGGATATGATATAGCTCTGTTGGTGTCTTGTGTTTTTAGTTTTAAATATGTAGAACAGATTTTGCAGGATTCATCAAACTGATTGAACTCACTAACATTATAGCTCTGCATTATTTTTGAGCAGCCATTGTATTTCCCTTGAGGTATTTGAACGTAAGTCTTTAGCAACTGACTGCCAGACTGCTGAGTATCTTTTTTGGAAGTGCAGATTGTAGCTGTGCTGTGATAAAGTAGCATATAAGGTGTATAGGTGGTATATACTCTGTAATGGGTGTTGGGGTAGTGGGTGGTTGTTTTGCTTATTCTTTTAAGAGAGATTCTTCTTCTAAGGGAAGCATCATTCTTGAGAATCATGTCTTCTACAGCAAGAACTTGTTTAGGAGGGAGGAGCTGAGCTCTTTTGGGTGGAAGGTTGGTTTAGATTGTTTTTTGGAGGGGTGGTGGTAGTGTGTTTGTGTATTAAACACCCCCCTAAACAGTTTCAGGGTAAGATTTTGCTGAATGGAAGTGGTAACGACAAAACATCTCTGCTATCAAAAATATGTAGGTTGACAGTTTTGCTTTTTAACTGACTGAGAGAATAGAATAATTAAACTTTACAAAATCCAGAAAATGTAATTGATGAAGTGAGTTAAGAAAAACAGCTACTTATTAAAAGTTCTATCTGCTCTCTTGTTCTTTCATCATCTGGTCTTATTGTTATAGATACTGTCTGCATGTTGGGTATAACAGAAGCCCTGGACACAATCCATATATGACTGGAGGCTGGTTTTGTTTTGAACCTCCTGTGATGCAGCTTCATGCATTGCTAGGCAGGCTGCAGCTTGACACTGCCAAAAGGAGGAGGGAGGAATCTTGCCTGCCTGACTTTTGGCTATATGGTCTTACTTATTCTTGTGTCAGGCTCAGCCCTCCTGAGTGGCTCCTGCAAGCTGATGTAACTTGTTAACAGGATTGACATGTATTGAGGGTTTCTGTGTGTAGTTTTCTGGAGGTGTACAGCTGTGTTTGCTTTCCAGTTCCAGAAACTTAAAGACAGATCTTATGAGTACTAAAACTGGTGTGGGAAGGCATTAGAGGATACATAGCAGCTGTGTGCGAAGAGCTGCAATAGTTCCTCCTGTTACCAAATTCAGTTTTGTCTAATGAAGCCTTGTGGCCTGGTCATTTTAATCATGTCTCTAAGGAAAACCTGAGACTGTATTCCACAGTCTTTATGCTGCAATATACTACATCAATCTTCCTTTTCACTGTTTTCTGTACTTCTATAAAGATTAGTATGTTATGATCATACAGTGGGAATTTTAGAAATCTACCGGAGGACTTGTAGTATGGAGTAGTGTGATTTTTGGTTTAGCATGCAAATATCCTGCAAGAGATAGTGTGCTGTGTAGGAGACACTCCCTAGAGTGGCTGGTGTATGTATCTTGGTGAGAATTCTGGGTTTAAAACACTATCACACAGAGAGGCTCTCAGACCAGACTGAAGTAAGCTCATTCCCCAGGTAAGAGCCTGAGTTGTGTTAAAGTAGATATGATAATCTCTGCGTGTGCTTTTTGTTATTATGAACTCCAAGATCTGTAGAAAAGTTGAGTACTCTTGGTCTAATAAGTCTTTTTTTTTCTCTTGGGTGTTGAAATAAGTCTTGCTCTGTGAATTCAGCTTATGTTTTTCTAGGTATAAATTCAGAGGGCTTCAATCAGTTCAGTGAAGGTATGAGTGGATCAACATAAATCAGAACAAAGCAGTGAGACTGTTCTAAAGTAGTTTGCTAGTGTGCATGATTCAGCTAAATTGGCTGGCTGCCTAATTTTTTGGCTGGGTCAGGATGTGTTACTCATGGAAAAGTAATCATTGGTGGGTTTTGGTAGAATCCTTTTCCGCTGTGTGAAACAGGACATGTGATGTGACAGGTACAGACATTTTATGCCTAATATTGCATCTCTGACTGTAGGAATAGTAAGTGACCATGTAATAAGAGGTTTGGGTGTATGCATCAGAATCTGACAAGAAGGTTACACTTGTAACTTTATATTTTTTCTCATTCTTATGTTCTGACTTACCTTCCTTGCTAAATTTTAAAGTAGTGTTTGATTTATTGTAAGAACATACCAAATATTACATATGCTATTAACTAATTATACAGCTAGTTAATAACTAATGTTTGTGTATTTTTTTTCCTTACTGCTACTGTTGATTCACTGTACAGTGAGAGAGAAGTGTGGACAAAAGGGTTTTAGGTAAAACGTGGCATATGGTAGCAGCTAAACAATATGTGTAAGGCTTAATTCTCTTTATTCTAGGAAACTCTTCCATTAAATTAGCCAAGAAGAATACAAGTAAACTTATGTCCTTTAACAAACGTACCAAACGATAACAATTAATAGCAACTACCTAGTGGTTCCACGGTGATGTGATAAAAATGGGTTAATGGACAGTTTTATCTGGTGGTGTTCATCTGGCTGCTTATCAAGCAGATCTCAGACTCTAGTTCTGTCTTGTGCTGTATAGAGAAAAAATAGCACTCGGTGCGCACACAATTTTTCTGACATAAAGGAGCAGAAGTACTATACAATCAACAGTGCTAGAGACCAATGGCAGTGGAAATCATTGTTGAAATAATGAAGTAGCTGATATTTTAATATAACTTTTTTTACTTTCAGTGGTAAGAGACTTCCAGGAATATATAGAACCAGGCGAGGATTTTCCAGCTTCTCCACAGAGAAGAAATACTTCATTGCAGGAAGACAAAGATGACAGTGTGATTTTACCGCTGGGTGCAGATACACTAACATGTAACTTAGGCATTCCAGTAGTAGTAGTTTGTACAAAGGTTTGTTTCATTTTAGGTTTTTTGCATATTTTATTTAAGCAACTGTCAATTGTGGATTTGGGGTGGGAAGCGTGTGGTTCCTAAGTAATTCTGAATAGCTCACATGAGAATTCTTTACAAATGTTTCATATTGAAGGTTTACCTTCTGGAAGCCCTCCTTGCATGTTACTTTGGAATTAGCTTTTCCTTTAGTTATTCCAGTTTTCAAGGAATTGAGGAGTACCTCGGATCTGGTTTTGCTTGCAGAAGTGAGCTAGTCAGTAAGCAACTAGAATTCCCTATGATACCAGAATATTCCTTATTCTGGAAATAGTGTTTTGGTAGTTTTTTTTAAATTTCTGATCTTTTTGTGAAGACTAATATATTTGAGGGTTCTAGTTAATAAAGGGCTGCTGTACTAACTTTTGTCAGTCCCTTGGGTTGTTTCTGCGATCTGTTTTGGTTCTGTGAGATAGGTAACCATATTCTTACCCTGCAGGAAAAAATGGTGTTGATTTTCTTGTGACTTAATTTGGTTTTTCTTTCCCCTGGCTCTTCAGTTCTCATACTGTGTCTGCAGCCCCTTGCAGACCCACAGTGAAAGAGATAAACTTTGATGCATATGCTGTTCCTTCACTGGAAGACTAATCCTCTCATTTGAGAAGCACCTTTTTTTATCTCACTTGCTGGCTCTCTCTTATTCTCTCCCTCCTGTCTCCACCCCTTTTTTTTTTCTACTTGCACATTCTTGCTTTTAACTCTCTTTGCAAAGAGCTACTTAGTAACTGGATAAAAACCACTATGTCCTGTAATACCACAGGGTGTAAAAATAAATTGGGTAGAAGATAGATGTCATTCAGTGACAGGAATGGGAATTCTGCCAGGAATCGGGAATCCTGCTCTGGCAGGGGGGTTGGACTAGATGATCTTTTGAGGTCCCTTCCAACTCCTAACATTCTGTGATTCTGTTTATTAATTTTGTGTTTATTTTGACAGTGTGATGCCATCAGTGTTCTGGAAAAAGAGCATGACTACAGAGATGAACACTTTGACTTCATTCAGTCACATATCAGACAGTTTTGCTTACAGTGTATCCTTTAATGTGTCATAAAGATGATAATGACTGTTAAATCTTTGCATTATGACCAGCTTAAAAGAATATTTGCACCTGTATCAAAGTAGTATGCAACTGCTTCAGCTACCCCCACAGAAAGTGTTGAGGTAAACTTTTCTGGGTTTTGGTTTGTGGTTTGTGGTTTGGATTTTGGTTTTGTTTGTGGGTTTGTTGTTGGTTTTGTCTTTTGTGGGGGGCTTTTTTTTTTTTAAAAGAGCTGCAAGAGTTCAGAATTCCCCTGTATCACGAATTTCTTCACTTGCCTTCATTTCCAAACTTAGGAGTCAATTCACAAATCAGCACATCTTAGCTGACAAGCTCCCTAAAGTAATAACAAGATCATTCATTTATGATCTTGCTTCAGATGTGCATAAGGCATGTTATTCTTTTTAACCCAAATACAGTCTCTTCACTGTTCAGTAGTTCTGCAGGATGAGGTTATGAGGAAAGCAAGTGTGCATTGCTGGCTTCTTTTATGTTGTTACAGAAGCAATGCACATAAGCTGTAACTGTGCTATTATTTTTAAACTTTTTTTTTAAAGTGTATAAAATGCTGTTTAGTGGTGTTTAGTCAGCTAGACATGCTGAGATCTAGATTTTTAGATGCCAGTAATATGCCAACAACAACATTGTGTTGTCATCATTTGTGCTGTGGTAAAGTGAAGACTGAGTACTGTTGGAGAGACAGCAGTTAACAGATGGAAAAATGAGTTCAAGAAACTGAGACCTCAGCTAAATACCAAAATGGCACTTCCTTCAAAAGGCTTCCAAGACCTAATTTTTCAAAATGGAATTACGGCTAATTGTAATAAGATTTGTGGATGGAGGAAGAATACAAAAGATTAATAGAAGTTAGTCTCTGTGACTGTATATGCCATGTACAACTTTGAATTCTAGTCTTAACTTCACTTAATGGGAGTAATGGATCCCAGTATATAACTTTCTTCTAGAATTTGAATTGCATGCATGTAGAAATAAATTGGGGAGTTTGACATTTTTATAACCCCAAAGTAAAAATTTCTTAAAACTTCCCTGACTGCTTTTAATCCTGTGCATAAGCTGTGTTAATTTGATACTGAACCATGCTGGAATACTAAGCACTCTCTTGGTCTTTTAGCAACTGATAAACAGCACAACTCATTTGCCTTAATTTCCTTTGAAAGCAGATCACTGTATAATGTAAGAACTTGCTTGTCTAATCTAAAAACCCAAGTAGGGCAATGAAAGATCTTTGGCATTCTGAAGCTACTGGTGTTAATGCTGTAGTGTCTGTGTTGCAGGATGGGAGTAGGACAAGATATAAGGATATGGCATGAAATTTTTTGCTAAAAGCAGAAGACAGTTTTGAAGGCATTGTAGTAAAATCATTGGTATTGTCAGCTTTGACAGTGAGAGAAGCCTGTACTTTATAATAATAGCTGAGTTGGCCTAAAACAAATGTAGAAAGAAAGATTTAAATTACTAAATAGCTTACTTAAAAGACTGTTGGAAGTTATTTGACCTATTTGATTTTGTATTCCCCCTCTTTGAGTAATCTACAAAGTAGATAGCCTTTAGATTAACAAAAAAGGGTCACTTTAATATCTCTTACAAGCCACTAAACTTGAGTTTTCTTTAACAAGTTTATTCAGATGGGGCAGCTCTTATTTACACTTCAGTAAAAGAGAACAAAAACATTGACTTAGTGTATAAATATATAGTCCAGAAGTTGTACGGATTTCCTTTCAATGTTCCAGCTGCTGTTGTGGAAAAAGATGCAGTATTTATGTAAGTTATCTGCATTATTCTGTGTATATGACTACAAAATGTCTTTATGCAAGACTGTAAAAGGGCATGTAGAACTTTTCTGTCTGTGCTTTTTGCAGTTTCATTTAACATTCTTATGAGTTGGAGTTTGAGTGCCAGTGAACCGAGATTACAAATACTGCCCCAAAGAGAAATGTTAAACCCAGAGATTTTGCTCTATTGTCTAGCTACTTGTACTAATCAATAACTAGCATGCATAGGAGAATAGGAGCTATGACAGCTTTCCTGGCTTTCAGTTTTGTGCAGTTCAAAATTGCATACAATATAACCTGAAGTAACACTAGAATTTAAAGCCAAGTAATCTTTTATGCAGTCCTGCAGGTTGGGATAATGACAAGAAGATAGGAATATTGCACGAGAATTTTCAGACACTAAAAGCAGAAGACAGTTTTGAAGATATCATAACAAAACCACCAGTCAGAAAGGTAAATTGAGATATTTTGGCATCAAACGTAGCTATTTACGTTTCAGTTTTTTGGCTTTCTCATTCTTTGAGACTTTGATTCCAGTTTATCATAAGAGGTTGATAAGCCATGTGTGCTTTCTTTCTTATTTTGTTCTTAAAGTTCTTTTGTAGTTATCAAAAAACATTATGGTGGGGGTTTTTTTATCCTGCATTGCTCTTCTCCAGTGTACATTGTTTTTTTTCTGCTGCTGTTATATTGTTCAAGACTACAAATAAACCTGTTTTGCTTTTAGTACATATTTGGTATTGAAAAGCCTAAGGAAGTGTCATTTAACTGTTGGTCAGGTTGAGTTAGTATTTTTTAAGAATGCTTCATTTTGCTCAGAGTTGCTCATAACTTCATAATGTTTTTCTGTTGGAGTATTTAAAATAGGAAAGCTTGAGACAGTGTAAAATCAAAAATAAACATGTGAAAACAAGTTCTACACATTCAGTATATTTTTCTCTCATACTATTTAACAAAAGGCTTTGACAGAACTACTTGAAAATGTATGTAAGGTGGTTGAACAAAAAGCCAGCAGCAGTGGAGCCCATGCGTACAGAGGCTATTGAAGGCGAATATTTCTGTGGCTTTTTCTAAGAATTTTTTGTAACTAAGAATTAAAGCTAAGAATTTGAGACTGATGGTATTTCCAAGTGTGTATTATTTTAGCTGAGAAAACTAATACCATGTCTTTTCTGCAGTCTTCAGGGAAAAAATCAAAACATATATAGTAGTGTGTTAAATAAGTGTCTAAGGAACCGACAAATTTTCTTGCACACTTATAAACTTCAGGCCTGGATTATAAACTTTGATATTTGCCATGCTTGCTTTGGCAAAGTTTCTATGCTGAGCTTATTTGGAGGGAGAGTGCTTGTGACTTGATGCATAGACTGGGATCTGAGATGTCTTTGTCCAGTTTACACACCAGTCTAATGCAATGCAGTCACTTTTGCTGTGATTATCTATAAAATAATACAAGGTGGGGCCTTGGTAAGTTAAGAGACATGAGTATGTCGCAGAGTTTTTGCATCTGTGAATATTTTTTAATGATCCTCAGACCCCTGAATGTGCCTTGTAACCATTTGCTTCATTCCTCTTTTACAGAACACTTTAATGAATTTTTAATGGGTCTTTTCTTCAATGTAGAGAATTATTCCTGACAGGTCAAAGGAGTTAATGATACTTCTATTTCACTTCTAATTATCTTAGCTTAAATAGAATCATGAGGTAGCAGTTTTAAATATAGAAGGTATGTTCTGTAGTCAACATAGTTAATTTACACATTTACTTCATTATTGAATGCCTTGTTTTATTCACCATTAGGTATAAACTCAAATACATTTATTTTATTCAGAATGATGTTATGTTTTTGTATTGCAGTTTGTTCATGAAAAAGAAATTGTAGCAGAAGATGACCAAGTGTTTCTTATGAAGCAGCAGGTAATTTTCTATCTATAAAACACACAGCCAATGTTTCATTTAACAATGTTCCCAATACAGTCTGGGTTTGTATTCTTAGTCACTGTAATATCTAACACTACATGGGTTTGTTTGTTGTTTTGTTTTTGGTTTTTTTTGCAGTCACAGTTGGCGAAACAACCACCTACTGCTGCAGGAAGGCCAGTGGTTAGTAATAAAATATTTAAATATCACATGAAAATTATTAATTTCCATATATTTAGAGAGTTGCTTGGTTTAATTGTGCTATCAAATATTCTTTGATCTAATTTTGTTTAAACTACATGGTATTTAAAGTCTACATTGTATACTGCTCTAAAGTTATGACACTCCTTCACAACTAGGCATGGCAACTTGTATTGACAGCAAGGGCTAAATGTCATGGCTTTGCTTTATCTGAGGTAGAATGCATCTCAGCAGTTAGACCCCCCCCCCCTTTCTGTCCCAAGAGTGTGTCAGGGAGCAAGCTACGTTGGTTGCATTGCATTGATGATTTTTATATCCTAAGTTGGGCGCTATCTCTCTAGAATTATTGAGCATCTGGCATAAAATTAAGGTTAAATGACAACTATGAAATCATTTAAATTTAAAATACAAATAAAATAACTAAAAAGTAACAGAAGCTTAATGTGATTTAGATGAACTGCAAACATGACTTGTTATCCTTGAAGTAAGGAATAATGCTTTTTATCTTGGGCTGTGTTTTGTCCTTTCCACAGTATTGGTGGTATGTGTTGTCTTTCCAGAAACTTTGGTGTAGTTCCTGTGATCTAATACATGCAGTTTTCATCATGATCAGAGGCACTACTGAGTAAAGATGGATTTTCAAGTTTCTTATTGGGATAAAATGAAAAGCTTAACTAGTGCTTTAGTTGTACTAAAGCTGAGATTTTTAAAAATGTTTCACAAGTGTGAGAAAACTCATAATGCAATCAGCAAAATCTAATACTGTGCCATTTCAGTTACATGGGTAACTACATTATTAAGGAAAAAAAAAGGAAAAAAAAATCTGAGAAATAACAAAATGTTTCATTTCATGTACTTTTATGCTGCATGATTTAATTCTGTAGAAAATTGACCAGTTCAGTGACAGGGGGCTGTGTTTGATTTTATTTAGGTTTTTTGTTTATTTTGTTTGGGGTTTTTTTAAATAGGATTCCTCTCCAAGAGTCCCTGGTGGATCTCCTAGGACACCAAATAGATCTGTAACATCAAACGTTGCCAGTGTTACACCTATCCCTACTGGATCAAAAAAAATTGATCCCAATATGAAAGGTACCTTTTCTTATGAGGGCACAAATGCAGTTGGGGAAGTAAAATAGCTGCTTTGCCTGCTTTCTTTAATGTGTTTATTTAAATTAATTAACACGCTAAATCAATATTTACTTAGAAAATCTATTTTGGTTTTGTGGTGTTGTGGTGTGTGGTGGTTTGTTTTTTTTTTTTTTTCCCTCCTTTCATAGCTGGAGCTACTAGTGAAGGAGTCCTGGCTAACTTCTTCAATAGTCTCTTGAGTAA
Source organism: Galbula dea (assembly GCA_013399015.1). NCBI lineage: Eukaryota > Metazoa > Chordata > Aves > Piciformes > Galbulidae > Galbula > Galbula dea. Next base: position 655,036 of record VWZX01001930.1, on the reverse strand, counting down.
GAAAACTGGTTCCCCTGGTGGCCCTGGTGGTGTTGGTGGCAGTCCAGGAGGAGGTGGCACTGGAGGTGCTGGCAGCAACTTACCACCATCAGCAAAGAAGTCAGGTATGATTAATAGTAAAAGATAACTCAATCTAAATTGTGAGTGGTGGATCATTCTTGCTAGGTTATAAGAAGTATGATATAATGATATAATTATGATATAATAAAGTATGATAAATACATTACTGTATTTAACTGCTTTATTGGATATGGGTTTTGCTTTTGTTTTCATAGCAGTTGGTATTGCCTTTTTATGGCTCTAAGAGGAGCAAAGAAAAATTTTCATGTATTTTCATGTGGATTGTGTCCACATTAGTTCATTTTTTCCTTTGTTCTCCTTAATCCCAATAAAATGGCTTATGCTATAAGCCACTTTTAATATTACTCAGATATACTGGGACTTAAATTCACATGGTTGGTTGTGGGTTTTTTAAACAATACAGTCAGTGTTAACTTTTTGTCACTGTAATATTTAACACTAGATATCTTTTGAAAATGATCTAGTTCTGATATGATTATAGCTTTTAGTATTTTTACAGGATGTCACCAAACTTATGTATTTTCTGTTGATAGATTTTTTTTATACTATATGATTATTTAGTATTAATCTAAAAATGTCTAATAGTGTCTGCTCTAAAGCTAGATACTGTGATGATTCTTGCCATTTCAGATTAAAATGTTTCTCTATTACTTAAGAACATACCTATACAGACATCTTCCCTCCCTGTTTCACCAGAGGTTAATAATGCTCTCCTTAGGTGAGAATGCTGCAGTTTCATTGGTACTTGACATTAGCGTTTACCTTTATGTAGTCAGTCAGGTCTAAGTATGGCTGCACAAATGTTTCTGCCCTCCCAAATTAAGGATGAGGTAAGCAGGTGAGGAGAGAAAGGGATTTGCCATCTGCAAATCTGTGTGCACACATGAGCAGCAGTGTCTGGTTTATGCTAACAAAGTATGTAGAACTGACTTCAGTAGTCTGTGGTGAAAGCCCTAATTTACATTCAAGATTACACAGTTTTCTGCATTATATGTATTTTAAATAGAAATATTCAGAAGTCCTAGCCTTAATAGACTTTTCTGTATTTTATACATAACTGTCAGCATATGAAGAGTTACTGTAAATATACAAGTATGGAAGTTTCTTTTGAGAAATTGGAAATGCAGAAGGATGTGACTTTCTGCTGTTTCCTTTTGGTTTCTTTTGGGTTTTGGTCTTATGCCTTTACTCCGCACCTAAGGTACATAATCACAGTTTTTTAGGATTTTTCTGATTTGAGAGTTAAAGATAAACATATGCCTTCCTGAAACTCTTTCATAAAAGATGACTGAATGATATGTGTTATTTTGTAGGTCAGAAGCCAGTTTTAACAGATGTTCAGGCAGAACTGGACAGAATTTCACGAAAACCTGAAATGGTCTCTCCTACAACACCTACATCTCCCACAGAAGGTGAAGCATCCTGAAGACACCAAATAAAACCAATTGTTCAGTTTACTGGGATAATTCAAACTTGCCTCTGCCTCTTCCTTCAGTGACTGGAACTAAAGAACTGAAATATCTTTCAGAACACAAGCAGTTGATGTTTGTCTGTCTTTCATGTGTTGCCCAACTTTATAAAAGGGAGCTGTACAGATGGAAAACGGTTATCGCATCATGTAGGAGTACTGTTCACAATGCAAAAATAGTTAATTTTTTTCTGGGTTTTGCTGAAAAGTCAGTGTAATTCTGTAAAATTGCAAGCATGTCCACTTAAGTGAACGGGGTTGCTTAGAGCAGGAAAACCAATATGCACCACATGCACTTAATTTATATTGATTTCCCAACCTGTTAGGCAACTTTAATACTATCTCAAATAGATTAACCTCTACAGGAGAGAAGAATTAGTCATTTTTGGAGAAGAAAATTGAATTGCACAAATTTGTAACAAAAGCAAACTCCAATTATACTTGAACACTTCATTTGGAGTATTGTTAAAAAAAATGTTTGATCTCCACTGACACTTACACTGCATTCAAAAACCCATGCAAAAATTGATTCCAGATATGACTACATAAGTGGCCATTTTTTGTCTTTAAATTAATTTCAGACACTGAATAACAGATGTATAAAGACAAAGCAGAGGTTAAATGTACAGATTATCAGTATCCAGATTTGTCTATATATATGGCTCAGCCTTAAGGTCCCCCACTATGTTTCCCAAATTAGTTATGGTTTAAAATTGGTCATAAAAACTGTAATAAGTAAATAAAGTATTCTCTGCATTCAAAATTTAAATAACTTTCATTGAAGCCATGGTGTTCTTGTTTGTTTAGAGTTGTTAAATCTAAGGATGTGCTGTAAAAGTCATAAAACATGCCTTTATATTTACCTCTCAGTGAATAATATCATGGGTAGATACTTAAACTTCCTTCAAAAAAAAAAAAAGTTTCCAGAAGGAAGTGGGTAAAGTTTGCAGTGTTTGTTCCTAGGAGTAAAACTAGCTTATCTGACTTGGGTGGTTTCTGCTGTAACATGTTTTAAAAGCACACTAGTTACACAAAGGATCCTCCTGATGACTCCAATATATTGGCTTAAGTAACTGACTGAAGTTAGGACTTTACTTAAGCTTTCAGTACACAAATACTGAGCATCACTTTACTATTCTGTGTGAAGTTTACAGTCACTTTCTACTGATAGTCACAGAATAGAAAGCATGAAAAGTATATTCTGATCAAATTATTACTGAGACTTCTTTAACGACTTCAGGTTCTCTAGTTTTTTTAAATTGACAAGCCTTAAGTTAATTTCTCTGCTTATTTAGAAAACTTCTGAAACACTGGAAGAGGAAGGGGTAAATCCTCTTTATTTTGAACTCTTCTTCAACTCCTGCATTCTGTAGTAGGTCAAGTAAGTTACCTCTGTATTTTAAAAATGCCTAAATTTACTTAAGGACAACATACATTTTATTGCATGTTGAACTTCCTAAAGTTAAGTGTACTTGTTAAAATTGACTGAGAATATTGAATTGTGGACTGACAAGTTTCAGTAGAGATTCTTAACTGGATCAGCTGTTGCGACTACAGTCCTTAAAATTTTGCTTATGGCAGTGATTCAGTAAAGGTGGCACATGAGGAAATGTATGAACAGCTGCATAGAATAAATAGTGTCTTGAAAGAATAAAAAAATCAAGCTTCCAGTCTTGGATGCATGGTATGCATTAGTATCAAACAGTTCTCTAGGGTCTGTATATTATAAACTTATAGAAACAGACTTTGATATGTGCTTGAGAGAATGGGTCCTGCTCATATCATGACCAGTATGCTTCCCTGTATAATTGCAGTGTTCTGCCTTGGTAAGGTGAAACTTTGAATTTTAGAGGAAGATCTTAAAATAGCTGGTACTGTCTGGGTTTTTGAAAGAAAACTTTAGCTCCTGCTATCTTTAATTTAGTTCATTTGAACATTTTTCACAGTGAGGGTGACAGAGCACTGGAACAGACTGCCAGAGAGGTTGTGGAGTCTCCTATGGAGATATTCAAAACCCGTCTGGACACGCTTCTGTGTGACCTGGTCTAGGGAATCCTGCTGTCGCAGGGGGGTTGGACTAGATAATCTTTCAAGGTCCCTTCCAACTCCTAATATTCTGTGATTCTGTAATCTCTCAGAGCACAAGACCCTTTCTGAAGCTGGGAAACTAGATGTAAATACATTAAGAGCTATTGCACTAGGTGTCATTTTTTTTTGTGGAGGCTGGGATAGGGGAATACCTTATTAATTACTCATAATTCCACTTCTTAAAGTTGGTAAAATGTCACTTCTGCATATTTAAAGCTTCTAAATGTATTTCTTCCTTAAACTCTGGTAACTCCTTGGTTTTGTTCTTGTTTACAAAAAGGCTGTCTCACTACCATGCCTTTTCATTCTGCAAGACTAAAGTAGCCTGCTTACCTCCTTAAAGTTCAAATTTTCTTAATGCTGCTGCCCCTATCAAGCTACAGCCTGCTCATGCTGTTTGGGGAAAATGAAGATTTTAAGGTATCTTTACCACAAAAGGAAACAACTGTGAACATCTTTCTGTGTAACCTGATGGGCTTTGGCTTTTTGTTTCCCTCTGAGACCAAGACTATTGGGCTGATTCCTCTCTTCCCTCGAGTTGCATTTGCCTTGACTACTGCCTTGAGGGGAGTAGACAATTAAGGTGGGATTTACCAGAACTCTCCTCCAAAACTAGTCTGTGATAGAAGACCCTCAAAATGTTGTGGCAGTGACTCCTCCCTGTTCTCTTTCCTTCACCACTAAATCGGGCACCAAAGCTAAATAAATAAATTGGGTAAAACAAGCTGATTTGGCAATGATATTTCTGCATAATCCTTTATTATGTTTTCATGCCTTAAGCTGTAGATGGGTTAGTTTTATGATGACCTCAATTTTAAAAAGAGTAACAGCATGAATAACTTCTATTTTGCTTCCAATTGCTCTTGTGCGCCCTTAATACTGAAGTGTCATTTGGTACAAAGTTTCAGTCTAGCAAACAAGATGCAGATAGCAAAGAACTACAGGGGATGATGTTTGATAAAGAACTACCCATGCTTTTTAAATACTTTGTTCTATAAATACTGCAAAACCACTATGAAATAAACAAATCAGAGGAAAAAGAAAAACAAAACTCCACACATAGGAAAAGCAGAATATTATTTTGTAAGGTCAGTGGAACTCTGCTGCTAGTGCTGAGTGTGAGGGACTTAGGCTTCTAAGTATCATACTGTAACGCAGCACAAAGCTAGTGCCAAAAAGCGATGAAGGTGTTGCTTTATGAAAACAGTGATGCAGCCCTGGCCTGTATCCACCTTTATTCCAGGGACTGGCATTAACTAAACTGCTTCAAGGAGCTCAAGTCACACTTTTTTGTGAATTATTTTAACATCAGTGACAAGGAGTAGCAACCGTCATACTGCTGTAACCTTCCCTAATGGGGTGGCTTTCACAACTTAATTGGTATTGCTTTTCGGTCACTATGGTGGGTGTCTTTGGAGAAGATGTAATGAGGGAGAAAACCAGGTCATTCATCCCTAATCTGCTTCCACCACTCTGCCTGGCTGACTGGAGATGTTACTATAGCTCAGGATCTAACTCCAGGGCTGTTTCTTTGCCACCACGTCTTGCCTTTAGCTCTGGTCCTGCTATTCTAGCAAAGCCCATGGGGTGGTAAGAGACTTCTCTTTTTGGAAAACTCTAGCAGGTATAGCACATAAACAGGAGGAACAATAGACACACATCTGGATTGGGATTTCCATTACATCACAGCCAGCTAATTACAGTTATTTGCATTAAACAGGCTTGTTATTTATCCTAACTGTTGTTTTGATTTACATTCCCTCTTTAAAGGAGAGCTATTGTAACTGAAAGACAGCTGATGAAAAGGGTCAAGAACACCTGCAGTTTGGGTGAATAGCAGCATTCATATATTTTATCATAAAGCTTGAAGTATTTTAAACAATCAGGTCCTATGCTGTTGTCCAGTTTTCATTCCCTCTCTGTTACATGATTTCACAGTTTCTGTAGCTTTGCTGTTGGTTTGCTTTTCCAGCACCTCCTTATAAATAAAGCAGCCTAAATAAGTTAGGCCTTAAATGGCAGACTAACACTTATAATTCACGTATCATTCATAGGTATTTCCTGGGAAGGTCTGAACAGAAAAACAACTCTTGAAGACAACAGTAACTAGAAAAAGGTTGCCTTGTATTTTGTCTTTTGTGGGCTTGTCTTGTGTTTCTGTGGGGCCTTGAGAAGCAGTCTCCCTTCAAGACAGTTATCTTCAATAAAAACATTTGTGTTAATAATCTAGCAATGCTGCAGTAAGGCATCGGTAAAGGTTCAAAAGGGAACAATTACAAAAAACTACAAAATAGCCTTAGATCCTATCAGATCTGTATAAAAACCTGAAAACTGCTTTTGTCTCCTTAAGTGAAAGGACCATAGAATTGTCAGAGTTGGAAGGGACCTTAAAAATCAGCTAGTTCCAAACCCCCTGCCTGGCAGGGACACCTTCCACTAGATCAGTTTGCCCAGAGCTGACTCCCTCAGACCACAGCATAGCCAAGTCACACACTGTGGCTTTGAAGTTACTCAGCCAGTTTTGAGGTATTACGGAGGAAGAAAACAAAACAAAAAGGGAATTTCCTTCAGAAAAGGGATGCCAGCCTCTGTAATATAATATGATCTCTAATGCACCAATATAAAAAAAAAAAAATTAAGGCGGTGGGGATAAGTGGTAACAGTAAATGTTACTGACTACACCTACCTGCTCAGTCCTGCAGTCTAGAATGCTGCCAGCAGAGCTACTTAGACTCATCCCAACTTCAGGCCAAAGCAATGGCACACCCATGGTGATACCTTTCTTACTTTAGCGGAAATTCCCCTGTCTCGGGAATTACGGGAGTTGCCTTACACATTTGCCTCTAAAGCCAATTCCTGCAGCTGAATATTGTTTATGGCTTAGACAAGTCTGTACCATCCTGCCTTGGGACCCTGCATTTTCCCCTAGCTTGTGTTGTCTTACAGGGACAAGTCACACATGTGGCCTGCTGGTACACATTCAGCACAGACTGTGGCCCAACTGCTTTCATCTGGTCCATACTAGTCTGCCTGCCCAGTTCATGGTGGCCTGTGGTGGAGTTAAAAATAGCACCTACTTCATGGGTCACCGTAGCACACATACTTCCACTTCACTGTGTGTTTATGAGAGAGAGGCAGTATCTGAAAAGTCTGCTCCGTTCCCTAAACACATACAAAGCTAAGGTTTTAATGAAAGCAAATCGCCATCTTACTATGGTATTTGACTTAATTTGAACAAATTTAAGTATATCTGAACATGACTATGAAGGACCATACTAGTTCTGCGAGTAATACATTAATAATATACAATGAATGTAACACACCTTTGCTTACACAAAGTGAGCTTGATCCACTCACACAGGCACCAGAAGTTGTAGCTTCTCGTGAAAGTTTATCTAGGCAAAGGTATGAGAGTGCATTAAGTAGAGACTCTGGGATAGTAGCGTTTTCTGTCGTTCACAACAAGGAATGAAAGCAGGGAAAGCTTTAGCTTAAAAAACCCCTTTTGATAGCGTAATCTCGTGTGACAATAGGAAAGTAAAAAATCTCGTATACTCTTCTTAATAAGCACCCCCTACAATACCGGGAATGGCCTCAGGCCTGAGACAACTCACGCGCGCCTGCCCCTCGGCAAAGCCCTTGGCGTCCCAGCCTCTCACTGCCTGCCGCCACCCCTCCCACGCCGTAGGAGCGATGGCGTTAGCTGGAGGAACCGCCTCTGTCCCGACGGGGCCTAGGCGGGCCTCCACCTCCTTCCTCTTCTCCTTCCCCGCCCCTGTTACCGCCCTTTTGCTTTCGCTTTCTCCCAGCCGGCAACCGGCGCGGCCATGGAAAACGGTGCCGTCTACAACGACACCACGGAGCCGCAGGCCAAGCCACCCCGCCGCCCCCTCGGTTGCACTGTGCGGCACCTGTGGGGATGGCGGCTGCCGACCAAAGCGCTCCAAGCGGTGAGTCCTCTCCTCAGCCGGTCGGGGAGCGGCAGGCGTGGCCGACGGCGAGCCAGGGTGGGAGCGGGGCCAGCACGGAACGTTGCTGCCCGCCGGCCCGAAGCTGCTGCCTGACCGACCGACCGACCGACTACTGACCGACCGCGCGCCCGCCCGCGTGCCTCCACAGGGAGCGGCTCCACCCTCGCGGCCGGGGCCGTGCCGGGCGTTGCGCGGAGCGAGCACTCCCTGGCAGAATAGCTTCCCCGGGCAGAACGGCTACCTGCGGTACCTGCGGATGAAGGGAGAAGCCGCAAGTCTCGCTGCGGTGGACGTGCCCGAGGGCCTGAGACTGTCCGAGCGGCGGCGACGGAGTGCGGGGAGCGGTGCGCGCCCTGCCACCGGCTGGGCCTGGTCACGCCCTGTCCCCGTTGCCGCCCGTGTGCCTTGCAGGTGTCCCTGCTTGCCAGAGGCGCAGCTCTGGTATAGAATGAGCGTGTTGTGGTGACCTCCGGTTTTAGGGCAGTCCACCCTTTTAGGGCAAAGAGCAGGCCTGAGGAGATACAGGCTTCAAGGGAATTAATTCTGTCGCTTAGGAAAGGGCTCACAGGCAGAGACAGAACCTTGCCTTTGCCCTTGGTCACTGCAGCTGTGCAGACTTGTAGCTCAGCTGGAAAGCTGGCTTAGTATCTTAAATACCATCGCCTGGACAGGTTCAGGTTATTTGGTGCTGGGGAAGTAACAGGCTTGTTCCTTTTTCATGTTCTAGCTGCAGGAGCAGGTACTGATATCTGATGGTTGTGTGCATTGTGTGATCAAGGTTCTTCGCTGCAGCTGGAGTGCGTCAGCTGCCTGCTGCTGTTATGGTTTAAAATCAGATGGAAACTTCACAGGAAACTCGGTATTTTCTTCTGAGAGCCAGGCTGGATGAAAATCGGATGTAGAACTTCTGGGTTGGGCAGTAGAAGTGGGAAGGGCTTAATGGGTCATCAGATCCGGAACTCCCTCTTCTGCCGCCCCTGCAGCCCATTATCATGCTGCACTGTGTGCTAAAATTGGGGCACTCATTTCTCCCATGATTCGTGGTACAAAATTGCACCAGAAATGTGCATTGTTGATGGTGGCCTATTGTATGAGACATCACAGTGCATCACTTCATGTTGAATGGTCCTGTGACCACCAGGAAATAAAAGGCTTATATTCTGCTTGCTTTTATGCTCTGTGTAACATTCCTGAATGCATTCAGCAGTTGGGCATGCGATTCAGTGCTGTTTGGTCTGCGCTCAGCGATGGACTCTTCCAAAACCTGCCAGTGCAACTGCTGATATGGACTTGACAAACATCACTTTTAAGTACTGGCAGGGAGGTAGTGAAACCAGTGGTGGGCAGCTGACTAAATGTGTGTCACTGCACATTTTCCAGCCAACAAAGTGGCTTTTTAGTCAGATGTCTCATGCTAATGGGAATTGTAGGTGATTTCCAACCTCTTCTGATTACTGCATCATTGCAGAAAAGAGGGTGTTTGGTTTTTAAATTTTGTCCTTGCACACAGTCAAAAGCCTCAACCTAAAAAGAAAGATTCTCGAGTGCTGTGGTGGTAATGCTGCCAAAAGTAATATTGTCTGAGTGTTTAAAAAAAATCTCACCCAAGATTGCTTTAAATGAATAAATATAATATGACACAAACTGTTTACTTTATCTGTTGGAGACTGATATAAGATATATTGGCTGATGCTCCCAGACAAGCAGATCATTTGTATAAGTAGGTTCACCAACTAAAATAGACTATTACATACACAAATTTAGTGGTGTACCAAGGTCTTAAACTGTTTACCTGAACAGAGGCATTATTTTAAAAAGCAGTTAAAACCTGCATCTCCAGAGGTGTGTTTCCCTTTACTACAAGCAGTGCCTGCATATGGCAAGGTATGGATTTTCCGTCAGGGACCAGCAGTGTCCCTGTGCATCTCTCTGCAGCCCATGCATGCTCTTGGGTGCACCTTGACCTATCTGCTGGGTAACCTCTGCTTGCCCACCACTGCTGGCACTACATTTGCAGCAATGCAGGGCTCTGGGTGAGAGGGAAGAGAGGTGGTGGCCACCTGCTGTTGTCTTCAGGTGTTAACCTTGGCTTCAGGGTGAAAGAAACTCTACCCAGAAGGTTTAGCTGCTCCTATTTGCTTGTTATTGACTGTTCAAACAAAAGTAGTAGTGATATCCGGCTGCTATGGATTCTCCATAGAATCGGTCTGGAGAAGGTAGATATAGAAACAAAACAAGGAAGTTTGGCAGCCTTGTGTAAGCCTGTAGAAGTCTGCACTCATTCCAAAACTCATGCTGACAATGTTAGATCTCTGGTGGAACAGTTCTTGGGGAAACCGAATGAAATGTGGAATCTCCTGGCTTGTTTAAAGCTGCTCATGTGTTTATACGATATCCAATAACAAGATGTTACTAAAATGCAGAGGAATAATAGAATTAGTCTTCTGACTAATACTAAAAAAACCTTCTTGCTATGTTATATGGCTGTAACTATATAAACAGAAGTTAGAAACTACTCATTTAGTGCTATTTAAAACTATGTTCTTTTTGTATTAGGACAATGGAGTAAGCTTTTTTGTTTCTCACAGGGATATCAAGAAGCAAGTTAAGAAACCTAAGCAAAATTTTTGGGCAGCTTATAAATGTGCTGTTGATACAGTACTTTTTTAATTAGAGTTCTTCAAACCAAAGCATTATTAATGGTGTATTCTATTTTGTTATTCAGCTTATTAATAAAATATTTAGTATTGATTTGGACAAGTCCTACATAGGACTCCACTTGGTAAATCTCATTTATTTGACACTGAACGCTTTATAGCTACTCTTTGAGTGGGATTTTTTTCTACTTGTTTGTACACTCAGCAGAGAGAGGTTTTTCTGTTATTTAGACCATACTGTTATTTGGGCTTATAAATTTTCTTTTACAGGGAGGTTTATTTCCTTTCTGTTCTCTTTCATTCCAGGTGAAAGTGATAGCATTCAGTTTTCAGTGCTGATATAAAGAGGTAGAACTCTACATGAAAATGTACCTTACACTTTAGCTGACCTTTTGAAAAATGTCATTTGATGCAGCTGTAAGCAAATCCTTTGAAATTTGAAAAAAATACTTAAAAATTAGAAATGTAGAGTTCAAAACATTCCTTGGACATTCATTGCAGTCACTCTTTTAGGTGTGAGGGCTGCTGAGAACTTTGCCTTGCTAGCCACTGTGTGAGAAAAGGAAAGTATGTGGAGGCCTGATAGTAATATTGCAGTTTCCCAGCTCAGGTTCTTTCACTTCCTGAGATCCTGTTTACGTTACATGATTGCAGCATTTTTAAAACATGATGCCTTGAAGTGCCCTTCTGAGGTCTCACTTAGCAGGGGGAATTTACAGTTCTCACATCGTAAATTGTTATTCTTATTTTTACTGTCAGAAAACTGAACCTAAAGGCAGGTTGTTATTTTCCAAGCACAATTCTGAATTTTAGAATTTGAATTTTTAAAAAAATTATTGGCCACAACACAAAACCACAGATTAGGAATCTTGACTGTCTAATCAAGATGCCCATGTTGGCTGTTGTGTGCTTAGCTTACCCACGTGTAGATTATTGACCTACTTTAACAGGGTGTAACACTTTAACAAGTGTAAATTGTTTCATTAGATAATTACTTCTGTTTGTAAGAAAATAGTGCAGAATTTTACTGGGCTCTCTGAAGACCGAGGGTTTCTTAGTGTTCACATCAGAGGCATCTATTTGCTGAAGATATTAGAGACTTAATCCAACTGAAGCATGTTATTTGTTTTCAGATTCTCTCTCTTCTGGCAGTTATTTGTGAAGAAATTGTGGAGGCTTGTATCCAGTGTGGCGGACTTTACTTCTTTGAATTCACAAGCTGCAGTGCCTTTCTTTTGAGCCTCATGATCCTCTGTGTGTATTGCACTGATATATATAAAGTATTTGGGGAAGATAATGTACAGAGAATGGTAAGGAATTTTTTTTAAAAACAAACCATTTTTTGTAAGTGCTTAAAGAGTACTGTGGAGTTTAAAGGCTATGCAGAACGAATCTCCTTCTCTATTTGAAGAGATTAAAGTAGCTTATAGTTAAAAATGAGTCAACTTTAAGAACTGTCATGTTGGTTACCTGCAGGATATTAGGATTTGTGTGCGTCTTTCATACAGACTCATGCTGCTGCGTAATCATTGCCTGTATGTACATATACACAGTACAGTTTACTGCCAGCATCATACTTGTAACTTTCCTATTTACCCTATTTGTTTTCCTACTGGGTATAGCCTGCCTCCTTTTTGTTAATAATCATACTTGATACAGTTCATGCTTTTGTATTTCAGAAGATCCAGTAGTGGCACAAAGTTGCTCTGTAAAGTCAGTAAGAATATTATACTTTTTTATGAGTGTCCCTTCGTATTTGTCTGCAGAGCAAACAGTAGGTTTTTATAAGGGAGTGTAGTCAGAGATTTGAATGAGCACATTTACTTACAGACTTCTGATTTCCCAAACGGGACTAACAGTTGACCTGAAGGCAAAACCCAAGAAGTATGCAATACAGACTCTTTTAAAAAGTTGATAATGTTGAATATTGTTTGGAATGTAGTTGTAAAATACAATTTTCTAAAGCTTCTATTAACATTGAAGTTTCAAAGCATAAATTCATTGGCACATTAACTCAGCTGCTGTTATGATGCCTTTTCTTTATCAGGTTGTATATCTACAATTTTGTAACATTTTTTTTTTTAATATTTGCAGAATTTTTGGGCCATACCAATTATAGGTCTGTGTTTTCTGTTAGCATCAATAGTGTTTGCTGCGACTAGCTCTGGGTCTGCTGTTGAAAAAGCTGCATGTGTAAGTCTTAAAATTGCACATTTACTTTGTATTTATCTGCTGTGTTAATTTCTCTGCCTTCTAAACTTTACTCAATTTACAGGAAAGAAACTGGGCAGGGAACAGAACTCAGTGCATTGCAGTGTTTCAGGAGGAATTAGCTATTTCAGACCTTCCAGAAAGTTACTGTAAGAAATCCAAAGAGCAAGCATTCCTCAGGATCGCTGGAAAGCTCTGCAGGCACTTTGAGCTACCCAGCGTTTGTGGCTTGCTTCTTCTGGGTTCCTCAGACCTCATTGCCTTGGCTCTGTATTATTCCTTGTTGCCTGCCACTGTTCTCACAGCTTCCCCCGTTCTCAGACACCCTGTTTCCCAAATGTGTACCTTTTTTCCTCGACTGCCCTTTCATAATGCCACCCTCTCACAAAGACAGAAAGAAACCATGTCTTTTGCCAGGCATTATAAAGCATATGCAGAGAGTGCTGACTTGCAAAGGCCGCAGTAGGAGCAGCAGGTTCCTCAGTGCCAGAAATAGTTAGAAGAGCAACAGGGCATGCATCTCCTAGGAAACACTGAAGAGGCTTTGGGATGCTGTGGATGTCATAATTACTCACTCATTTGATACTTTTTTTTGAGTAGCCTTGGAATTGTGAATATGTGAGTTCAAAAGATCAAATTTTTATTTGATCTTGAATAGAAAAAAAAGAGTTAGAAAAGAAAGCCAAAGTGTTCTACAGGCAGCATGAGCTATTAGAGATACATACTTCTGTATAGTTTTCTTCTGTGATGTTGATATATTCAGACCTAATGGTTTAAGCATAAAGTCTCTGTTTTTCTTCTGGAGCTGGAAAAAAAATTGTTATTTAAGACTTACTAGTGTCAAATATCTTTAGAGCAAACCAGTTGTGTAAAATTTAGGTGGAAGTTAGTATAATGCATGTGTTTCTTTTCTTGTTTCAAAGAAGCTGCTAACAACTTTCTCCTTACCACTATCTTGCCATGGCTAATAGTGAAATGTCATTAACAAAATGTCATTTCATCTTCATCCTCCCAGTAAGGACTTGTGGCTCTGCAAATCTTACCTCACTTCACCTTCCATGTGTTACTCTTCTTCACTTACCCTCTATAATCAGTAGCCATCTCTTGGATAAATACTAGCAATGCCATGCTTCTTTAGTAACTAATTTTTGCAATAAAATCATTATACTTTTACTATCAAGGGATGTTTAGAACATATTATAAGGTCCAAACTTGATTAAGAGACCGAGAACGGTAAAAAATTTTGCACTGAATATGATTTCTGATCTGTTGTTAATTTAAATGGAACTACCAGGAGGACTGTAATCCTAATATATAAGCCTCATTAACCTACGTAAATAGTCCAGCAAATGTCTCCAAAAAATTAGGATACTGTTAATGTCTGTACATTGTAAAGTCACGTATTCCTTTCACTTTCACAGGCATTTGGATTTCTTGCAAGTGGTGCATTTTTAGCTGAAATTACTACAGAGTACTCTCTCGGTCAGAAACAAGATGTTAACAGATGCTCTGAAAATCCTGGCAACACTCAAAGTGCCACAGAAAATCAGCCACTGAATAAACAAAGCTAACTTTCTGCACTTTTTTTTCCAATGGAGCAAACTAAAATGAACTTTCAGTGCACTGTACATAACATCTTCTGTCTCTTCATTCCGATGAATTTTGTATGCATTGGTCATCACAGATTTTTATAGACTTTTAGGTAAGTAATGACATCTTGAGCATCGTTTTGTAAGGTAACTGGTCCTGCCACCTCTCCAGGTAACATATTAAAAAAACCTTGTGTCTAAATAGAATAACTTAAGGACAACAGTGTGCTGATTTGATTTTGACAGAGGTACCTAATAAAGGTTAATGTGTGATGCATAAATTCTGAGCTATATCATAAAGATATTTTCTGTACAAATTGACCAAATACTTCTATTACAAGTTATAGATTAGTACAGGAGAATTCCTGTTAGTACATACTGGTTGAACTGTGAATGTAAAAGGGGAACCTAATCGAGTCTTACAGAAATGTTTATCCTTATGTAAAGGCTTTTGGTTTCACTATTGATACATCTCAGCTGTCTGTGGAGATCAGTTTAATAAAATTGTGAGTGTGGGGAGGGTGATGTAATGGTATATTAAGGAGGCAATTTTGTATCCCACAAAGTTTGGACTTGTATGCCAGAATCTTATTTAAGATAGTGTTGAAACCTATAAAAGTTGCAGGAAGAAACTTGAAAAGCTAGCTGTGAGAGGAAAAAGATGAAGAAAAAATATTTTCACAAAGTAACCCCAAAAGCAGCAATCTGAACATCAAGGAGAAAAACGTTGCAACATGTTGGTACCATCCTGGTGAATATTTCTTGCAAGGTTAATACCATATGCAGCTTGTTTATGCACAGTTAATAGTAACTTTTGCCAGAATTATTACACATTCACCATTTTCTTTGTTTATAAATATGGCACTAGCTTGAGACTTCTTGCTACTGACTAGCTCAGTTGGTAAACAGGTAAATAAGCACTGGTACCCTTGACTTATCTTAAAAGTGGCAGGCTGTAGGACTGCCAGAAACACTACTGATGCAACACATCAGACAAGTGATGGACATATCAAACCAGATGTTGATGGCTGTAAAAGAAATGAAGTGGAGAAAAGATGTCTGAGGTAGAAGCAAGACTGCTAGACCTCACTTAAGAGAAAACCCTTCAAAAGTAGAGCAAATTGCTATAAGCAAGTAGGTGTTCCAAAGTACCAAAGCAAATGAGTAAAAGCTGATTATGCAAAAACATTTACTATGTAAGCACTCATGACATTTGCCATATCTTCCAAGCATTAACTCCATTTCATCAATATCCTAGTCTGACAAGTTTATGGTCCTGTAACCTCCTGTGGCAGCATTGAGACTAAGAAGTCCTCCAGAAACTAACTGGGCAAGCTCTGTTTGGAAAAGGCTGAGGAAGCCTTTGTAAAACAAAGGACTATAAAAGAAGGTCTAAGATTATTTCCAGGGTTGCTGCTTTCTGAGGAATGTGAGTTCATGATGTTCTCTTTCTAAGCTCTGAGGCTCGAGCCTAACACTACCCTTGGAGGATGTAAACTCTTGACAGGTGGTGTGAAGCATCAAGTTTAAGATGTAGCTTGGTTTCAGAGCCATGCATAAAGATGTAACTTTCCTTCATAGAATTTCTTGCTTTGTGAAGAAGAGATGTTCTTTGGACTGGCTTTTTTTTTTCCTCTTGTAGTTATTAGTGTTCACTTGCACTAAAACCTAATCTCAGTCTAGGTGTACAGAGCTTGCTGTAGCTGTGTCTGAAAACTGAGTAGATTAGAAATGTATTGTTTACAAGCAGTGTTACTGATGATACAAAGCTTGCCATATCTCTTCTCTGATTTGCAATGGCCCACTTTGGGGATTGTGTTCATATCTATGATTAACATTCTAAGGGGTTTTTTTTGTTTTTATTGCTCTACTGAAATTGTTTTCATATCACAATGTCTGTAGTCTCTAAATCTTGATCTCTAATTAAAAGCTGTAAATATAGTGTAGGAGTGATAGTGTGCTGCTAGTATTTATAAGCAGCGCAGCACCATGACTGGGCTTTTATCTTGAGGTAGCTTTTCTTGTCATCAGCATGCTTTATTTAATCCAGCTATTTAAATTGCTTACATTAAGGTGGCTGATTTTGACTGAAGTGGATTAGGGATTGGTCAGGAGAGTGGTGGGAACTCTGGCAGAAGTGCTGTTACAGTAAACTGTCTTAAATTTCTTCTGTTTGCCAAGTAACCATCTCTGTACAATCTTAACTGGTAGTGAAACCTGTAGAAAGGAGCAACTGGCTCCATATGTCTACCTGCAGATTGTCTTCTTTCTTCACCACAGTGCTTAGTGTTGTGAGCCTGCTCAGACATATTAAAAGTTTTTGTCTTTTCCATTTGTGTCCATTCAAAAATTTAAGCACTCTGTACCTGCTTTCCAGCTTTGTTTACAGTGTTTTGAGAATCAGTGCAGAGGATTCTCCAGGATGTGTGAGAACTTGTTGAGTGGCTGGAGTGTGCCTTTCTCCTCTGAAAATAGGCACTTGCATTGTGTAGATTGTGCATGTTAATTTTTATGTTTGGCCCACATTAAAATCACAATGCTGACAGTGCCCTTTGCATTGTGAATATGTGAAGGAATTGTGCCTTACTGCCTGCACTCTGTGCTTAAAAATAGCAGGGATGGCTTGTGGTCTGTTACAATTGAGTTCTACATTTGCACCCTCCAACTTTAAAAAGCAGTGAGCTGTCTCAGACAATTCTGAGCTCTGCACAAGATGTTCTTGCATAATGGCCATCATGGTGATCCTTGTTCCAGTTTGTGCAATAAAAATACCAAGGTTTTTACACTGAAGGGAAATAAATATTTTGTGAAATTTTTGAAAGGTTATATAAAATTGTAACATATCAAGAGGCTCATAGTGCCTTAAGATGGAAATTATCTTTGTTTTAGGCTATTGCTGTAAACATAAGCCATCCTCTAGATGACTACATTTTACGATGTTCAGAACTATATATCACTTTAAGTACCTTTGAGAATTTAAGTGACTTTTTATGATTACTAAATCAATATTATAATAGGATTTTTATAGATATAAAATAAAAACTTTGTACAGTTTTGCCGCCAGTGTTGGCTTGTATTTCCATTTAAATATTTTTGAAATGCTTAAAATATTTTTTCCATTTTAAACCTGTGGTCTTTTATAATCTATTATGCTTTTTTGGTCTTAAGAGCTTTCTAAAATATTTTGTAATCATTTTAAAAATAAAATATTAGTAAATAATGTAAGCATTTCTTGTTTCTGTTCCTGTGATTTGGTGTCACTGTATGGTTCTGCCAGAGCCAGCCATAGGAAATAACATCATTCTTTGTTCCCGATTTGGAGGAACGAGCTTGCATTGTGTTTGCCTGTTACTGGGGAAGAAAGTCCAATTTGCAAAGCTGGATATTCTCACAGCAAGTTTCCAGAAGGGAAGGTTCAATAAGGTCAGTATTGCCTCTTACCACAGGGTCCTGCCATATTAGTTTGCAATAGCCTTTACACTAGCCACAGTCTATAGGTTACTGTGACAAGCATAGTGCAAGTGCTGCCTGCCTACTGTCTTGATGAGTTAGAGCGGAGAAAAATAAAGTGGCAGAGCTGTTAAAGGAGGGAGCACAAACTAGCAAAAGGTGTTAAGAGCAGATAATTTATTTGGGTGTAGATATATGCAGATGACCAAGTTACTTGGTTGAGGGGGAGCCACTGGATCTTTGAAAATGTTTTGTCAGTGGTAGGGGGTAAGGAAGAGGAACTAAACCTGCGTGCTCTCTGGCAAGGTAGCTGATCTGTTTCATAATCCTACAAATTGCTTATTGCCTGGTGGCTGTCTTGTAAACAGAAGAATGGCACTTTCTTCATTGTTGGCACTGAAACTGGAATGCCACGATATATGTTTCTTTATATCGTAACACTGAAGGTGAAATGGTCTCTTTGAAGTGTATTTGTAAAGATTCATAAGGGAAAAAGGTCTCTGATGTTTTTAATTACATTTGAAAACTAAATGCAAGAAAACAATTGAGGCAAAATGTATTAAAAGGGTATGTCAGTGGTGGATTTCCAAAACATGACAAATTAACTCAGAAGGCCTAAAAATGATTAATAAAGATTTAATTATTTGGAGCATGGCCACACAGTTTAAGTCACGTTATTTCTAGAATCATGATAACTCCTTTCTCAGGAGCATAATCCAAGTTACTTAACTGTAAATTATCAGAATAGCGGAGCAGAGCAGAATATAGTCTGGTCGTCTGCACCTTTCCTTGGTGAGTGCACAGGCACCACCTGGTCGCTGCTCTGCGTTCGTTGTTCAAGGCGTGTACATGCTTCCTTGCTTTCGGGAGGGCTTTCTCCTTACAGCAAGGAGCACAACTAGCCACCTGCTTTGTCATGCAGCCTCCTTTTTGCTGTCTGCAGGAACCATGCAAGGTTAACTACTTGGCTGGGTTTTGGGTTCGACTTCTCTTTGGATTCAGAAGAGCAATTCTTTGCCTGCTGAAGGAAACAAAAGGAAGGCCAGCAATGATTTTTGCATTCTGTTTGTGCCACCTGCACGGTGCAGCTGTCTGCACAGGAATCGGCTGAGAAGCTGCAGGAGTGAAGTTTACCCACAAGAGGGCAAAGAAGATCCTGTGATTGAAATGATTTGGTCTGGAGGATTTCACCCTCTTCCCAGTGTATTTTCAGTGGAGTTGAAGCCTGCTTGCCCTCTTCTTTTGTCAGTGTGGCTATAAATTGAGCTGTTTCCAGTCATTTGCTATTTTTCAAAATGTAGCCTGAACGTTTTTTGATCATATAGTTAGATCAGTATTGTCTCAAGGAGATCCTTTACCTATGAATTTGAAAGGGCTTTGAAGATTTTTGTGGTCTGTACTACACTGTAGTTAGTTTTCAGTGAAAGGTCTGTGGGTCATCGGCAGGAGAACATAGGGAGTACCTGAGCATTTCCTGGACTCTTGAGAAGTTAAATGACAGAAGCTTATTATAAAAAAATGCAAATTACACATGCTAGAAAAAATTCAGGGTTCACAAACAGAGATGTTGGCAAACATAGCTGTAAAGTGTGCCAGACGGCTTCTGGCAATTTCAGTCCGCTCTGGGCATCCCAGCGAAACTTGCTTTGACCAGCCCACGTGTCCTCATCACTCATTCAGTTTGTTATGACCTATTATCTCTTAGCTGAATATTAGAACAGCACTGGGAAAATAAAACAGACTTGGCTGTTTTGAAGTTGGCAACTCCTGAGGTGAGAGTCAGGACTTCATAAGGAGGCAACAGCATAAGCACATTCTTCTGTAGTGTGACTCATGCCAGATGAGGACAGCAACTATCCAGTCAAATATCTGCTGCTAGATGTGCTGCATGAAAGCATGTATTCTGCAGTGCTAAGTTTGGGGTGTACTTCAGAACTTGCTTTGTAGTCCTCACTTGGACTCACTGAAAAGTGTAATATTGTAAGACAAAGGTGTGACAAGTTTATCACCATATGCCCTACCCTTGCTTAGAGAATGGTGGAATGCTGCTCAAAATAATGCATGTCTATCTGCACTACAGCCCTCCTTTTAACTACTTCCTTTGCACCAGCTGTCACTCCTCCAAAAATATCAGTGCAGACACAATTCTGAAATCTCTCTTCATGTTCAGCTGCAGGTAAGGAACAGTTACTTAATTATTCTGTGGTCTCTGCACACCATTAACCTGGAGCTGCTCCCCTTGGGTGCGCAACAAGGCATCCTCAGAAAGGAGAAGACTCTCACCACTTCCATTTTTATTGCCAATACCTATTTTCACTCTCCTATGCCTGTCTGCTCTGTTTCAGAGGCTGCAGATCACTGGTTATTGATACTAACATCGTTAAAGCCCTGTTTCCCATTCCTGTCCCTCAAATCTAAACCTCCCTACTAGTGAAATTCATAGCAAAAAGAGCTTTGGCTAAAGCTCTGCTTGGTAGTTTCCCAAAACAGCTGGGATAAAGTGTCTGTGGAGGTCTATCTGAGAGGGTACAATACCGCTCCAGAAACAACTGTCTCGTCAACATAAGCCTGTCTGTTTTCTGCCTCAATCCTTTTGCTCAGAAAGGCTTGTTTTATGACTGAACAAATGTCCTTCACTTGGTACAGTTTTTTTAATTGTAACGCTTGTTTCTGGCAATTGTGCCTCTCATTTGAGGGTAAAAAGGGCCTAATTATTCAGCTCTCATGCATCATAAACTGCTGAGCATGAGGTATTAATGAAGTGCTTTGGTGCTACCATAGCTTAATAGCTGCAGCACTGTGCTCTTGTTTGGCTGGGTTTCATGAAGAAGGGGGATGCAGATCACTAGTTTTATGTTGAGTGATTTACAGATGTAGAACTAATAGAGCTAGATGGACAAACCACTTCCAACTTAAAAGGAGGTATTATACCCGCAGAGCTGTGATACAGACTTGTACCACTTGTGATGGTACAAAGCCACCAGCATTGGCCCACCTTGTACAACCCTCAATGATCTCAAATAGAAGAAAATTGTGTTGGTGTAATTAATTGTGTGTGCTCGCAGGGCTGTACTGGGGGAGGCAGGAAGGAGAATCGTACCCTACCATCAGAGCTGGCTAGCAGATGTAATACAAGGAAACTGTAAGTGGATGCTTTTGGCTAGCTACAGGCTTTCAGGTGATACACAACTCCTAGCCTGATCTGTTCCCATCCACCCAGCTATTTTAGCTCTGTTAAGTGCTGAGATGCAAGTACTGGAATTAAGAGGTAAGTGTTGCCCCAGCTCCACGTGGGAGGGTAAGATTAGTATCTCCCTAAGCGCTTCCCTGAGATGTTCCACCTGGGAGGCCAAGCTCCTCTGGTAACTGATGGAGGAAAAGGAAGAGGCACATTTAGAGGGTGAATTGGAGGGTAAGGGTAACTTCTGCTCTCCAGCTCACTGCTGCTGTGAGTCACTCTTGCCCTGCTCTTTCTTCACTGAATATGCAAGGGAGAATGGCTGTGTATTAAGGCTAGTCCCATGCAAATAGCTCCAAGTCACACTGTGCTTTCACTTGGAATAATGGTATTTACTCTTTGGGCTGTAAAAATGGGTGCAGGATGAGTGCTGTCTCTAATTTCCTAGTCTGTCCTTGTGTGCCTAAGGGTTAGGTGCCTCTAAGTGTACACCTGTGGGATTTTTTTTTTCCCCCCAAGGTTTCTAGTCTTGCTACAATTCCTCCTATGCCAAGAGGGCTGCTTGTCTGTTGTTGGTCTTCCTGTACTGGTGCAACTATGTCAGAAAAGAAAAAGTGGTTCAGACATAATTTAGCAGTGACTCTACGTTAGCGGCATGGGGATATTCAGCCCTGTGGGAAAAAATGCCCCACTGCTCTGCTTGGCCTACCACATCATCCACACACCAGCTCCACTTCAAAAGCTGGTGTACTCCTGTTGTCTTTCTGGTAGCTGCTTCATCAGCCACAGAAACATAAGAGTTGTTTGCTCTGGTAGCTGCTTCATCAGCCACACATTACTTCGTTCTACACATACACACAAAGAGCACTCAGCTTGTTCCTTTGCTTCTGCGCTATTCCCCCTTTTCCCTAGGTGCTTGGTTTGCTGCACACCTGTCTGTCTACCATTGCATGCTCCCAGCCTGTGGGCACAGTTCTCTGGAGTCACAGGTGAGAGAGGATCTGAAGGGGATCTATGTGGCAGTGTCTCTTTGCAACAGGCAGGGCTGAAATAATTTTAGGGCCAGTCAGAGTAACCTAGGGGCTCTGTAGTACCACGTGTTGGCACCAGGACACCTGTACATCCCTGTGTTACCACACACTTCTGGCTGAATTTCCTGTCAGTGAGGAGGGCAGGGCTGCTGGTTTTAGAGGTTGTAGTTTATTCCTTTCAAATGGCTGATTTGTGCACTGCTGTTAGTGTAGATCTGTAAATATCTAAAAAGCAATATATGAAATCTACATCATCTTGGGCATTTTGAATTTAATTCAGTTCAAGACAGGATCCACAAAAATGCATTTTATTTGCTGTCATTTTATCTATGTCCTAATGCTTTCTTCTCTAGTGCTCTGAAGGATGTACTCTGCTCAAATACAAGTCACACCTGAGAGCTGGTTAGCACTTACCAATGACAAAACTACTTTTGAAAATACTTATTTTAAGCACCTTTTGGTAAAGCTGTAGTTCAGCACTATGCAAAAAAAAGATGCTGCTGGAAGTCATATCATGTTCAGGAAGCAAATGAAAACATTAACCCAAGGACCAGCAGCGTTCTGAGCTGGCTCACTCAGGAAATACCAGGTAGCGCTGCTACTCTGCAATGACCTCTTGATTTTAGCTTCTTCATCTGCACCTCCTTTTCTAGCTCTGCCCTCCTTATTTACCACCACACCTCCACCTCCCCCCAAAAGCAAGGAGTCTCTCAGCCTCCTTGTTATGAACCCTCCCTATCATACTACTGTCCCCTCCTGGCACATAGCAAGCAGCCACAGTATCATGACTTTGGCTACTCCATTAGAACAGTGCAAAGATTTCATAAATTCTGCCTCCATGTAAAACTGAAAGCTTGTCTTGGCAGTCACTGTGCCCTTGAGGCAGGGAAGTCCTGTATTGCTGCAACTCTTTTTTTGTTTGTTTGGTTGGTTGGTTTGGTTTTTGTTTTGGTTTTGGTTTTGCTTTCTAACTTTCAAGCTTCCTATCTGCCTTAAGTGCTGCTTCTGGGTATGGCCAGACAGCTTCAATTTCACTGTCAAAGCAGCTCAGACAGAAGTTTGGCAGAGGACAAAAAACAGACAGATTTTTTTGCCAACTGCCCCAAGGCAAAGGGGCTGTTCCAGGCACATGATGAGAGCTTGTTTGATACTTAATAAATTGGTAAGTCACTAACTCCATAAACCAGTTGAGATACAAGATAATAAGATGATAAACAATTGTTTATAAAAATGGGCTAGCTTTTTTTTTTTTTTTTTTTTTTAACAAACAACAGTGCACACTTACCATACTGGCTGTGAGAAACCACAGTGCTGACCCAGGGCACTAGCTGAGGCTGATGGACAGGCAGAACAGAAACAAACTCTGCAGCAGCCAACTGTGGGTATTCAGACTTCCAGATGGGACAGGCATAGGAAGGCGCAGCCAAGAGCACTCACTGATTTTCATCTCTTTCAGCTGCTGTTGGGCTGGAAAAAAGTAATTACCCTTCCTCCAGGAGAGGAAGATGACAAGCACCACTGCAACTTTCTGATCTGCTTCCATGTAGCTGGGTTAAACAAGCCCTGGGACCAAGAGCTCCCCATTTCCATCAGGATGGCCTCACAAGTGTGCAGCCCTGTGCATTTGCAGGGGAGTGGAAGGCAAGCCAAGGGCATGGTGCCTGCACCTGTGCTCCAGTCTGAGAACTGAAACAGCTTAGACAGGAGGCTTGCTTAATACCCTAGAGCTTTGTGGTGAGGGCTCTCTCCTTCCACCTGGGTGTAATCTCTGCAAGCAGAAAGGACAGAACGTGGCCCTCCCATAGACCCTTTCTCTGGTACTGACTTCTCCCCATCTTACACAACCAGCAGCACCTGCAGGATGCCAGTCCAGTGATACATAACTCCAGCTTTCTTTGGCTTTCAGGTGACACTTAGTCTAAAATCAGGTCTGTACTTTTGCCCCCAGACAGAGAGATAGCCAAGGCCACTGCCAGCACACAACCTCTCAGGCTCAGCAAGCAGAATTTTGCTCCATGCTGTCTCTAAGAACATTGGGCATCTGAGCAATTTTAAACAAAACAGGGCAGAACATGTGGCAACTTGATGCCATGTTCCACAGTCTCTGAGTTAGGTTTAGTGCATTCTATCACAGCTTTAGCAGAACATGAAAACCCCACATGCAGGACATGAAACATACAGAGCAAGCAAGCAGAAGAGAGACTTTTCTATCATTACAGGCAGGTCTGTCCTTTAAACACTGACACAGCCAGAAACTGTTGACATTTGCCAGCATTTCTGTTAGTGCACAATGTGCTCACATCAGTTTCTCCTCTTGTAAGCTTTCTACTGTTTGCACCTGCTCTCCCTTGTCTTCTCTTGCTCCTTTTTGTCCTGTTAAGTTCCTAATCCTCTTCCCTGGAGCATCACTGAAAACACACACCCACCCACACCCTTTATTAAAAGTTATCATTATCTTATCCCCTGTCATGCTACCCCCTTTATACCCCATGTAGTAACTTGTTCCCAAAGCCTTTTAAGAGCAAAGAACTCATTCCTTCACAATACAAAACACAACCATTTCAGAGCAACAGAAGTGTGCAAGCTGTCACATAAGCTGCAGTGTCTTCATCCACCATTGTGGTCCTCAAGCTTTGCAAAACCACCCCTCCTTCTTAAAAAAAGTTTTGTTTCCCCTTCTCATCGTCCCAGTTTCTACCTAACAAAAGCACTATTCATACCAAGCCCCCAGAGCTAAAACATCAATGTTTTTTTTTAGGCAGTTTGAAACAGGTTTCACTATGTATTCTCTTGTCTCAACATGTACATTTTAATTTTCAGTAAAACTGAACCCAAAACTCTATCTGTGTGGCTCAAGGATATATTACACTCATCTTGCAGCTGAACAGGATGGATAACTTTTGGGTAGGATAGTAGAGACCAGGACATCCAAACACAACAGCAGCAGAACTGTTTTTTCCTGTGGCTCCTACCTCTTGTCCTCCAGTTACAGAATGTATTCTGACACATAGAGAAAAAGTCACTGCGCTAGTAGAGGAAGGAAAAAAATGAGTAAGGCAATAACCTGATTCTTAAAGCTGTTACATCATCCAAATAGCAAATATAGTTTATTTCTAAAGGAGCTGGAATCCCATATTTGACAAAGTCATAGACAGATGAAGCTTTCAGAACCAGGCTGGCACTGAAGGAAACTTAAAACATTTTTGCTGGCAAAGCTACAATACTAAGGTGCCAAACAGAGCTGTCATTCAAAGACCCCTAGGAGAGCTGGCGATACCAGCAAAACCTGTGCTTTACTTGGTTGACATGTTTCACAAGGATTTGAGGGAAAAAAGGAAGCTTTGGCAACAGAGATGTCAGTTTTCCAGCCTGAAAGCATCCCATATTAAGATCATCAGGACCCAGCATGACTGTAACAGCAAAGGCTGCAGACATACCTTAGACCTGTTGCTAGGCACATAAACCAAAAGGGAACTTGCAATATACTCTCTGGTCCAGTATAATCAAGTGTACTTGTATCAAAATGTATTTTTTGAATGATGACAAAGCACCACTCAGAAATTCTTTAGCTGTCAGACTACATGAGATTCTCTCCTCCCCTTTTTTTTCCCCACATGGTGACAAGTGACACGAGTTATGTGGGAAACTGAAAAAAAAAGATGCTGGTGTAATGCCAGGAGAGGAAGCACGATTCTAGCAGAGTGGCAATAGCTTTTTCTTGAGAGCAAGCTCGGGCTCCAGCCTCAATCCTTAGCAGGTATTTCTCCCTGTGGCCACCACAGTGCTGAGGTTTCAGCTGCATTCACACTGTGCAGCAGAACACTCTTTTCCCACAGGGTTGCCAAGAAGGATTAAACTCTATCCAGTTTTGGGCCCCTCACCACAGGAAAGACATTGAGGTGCTGGAGTGTGTCCAAAGAAGAGCAATGAAGCTGGTGAGTGGTCAAGAGCACAAGTCTTATGAGAAGCAGAAGGACTTGGGTGGTTTAATCTGGAGAGAAGGAGGCTCAGGGGAGCCCTTACCACTCTCTACAACTTCCTGAAAGGAGGCTGTAACAAGATAGGGGGTAGTCTCTTCTCCCAGGTAACACAACAGAACAGGAGGAAACAGCCTCCTGTTGTGCAAGAGGAAGTTCAAGTTGAACATTAGAAAACATTTCTTCACTGAAAGAGTTGTTAGGGATTGGAACAGGCAGCCTAAGGAAGTGGTGAAGACACCATCCTGGGAGGGGTTCAAAAGACATGCAGATATGGCATTTTGTGACGTAGTTTAGTGGGCAGGGTGATGTTAGGTTAATGGTTGGACTTGATGGTCTTAAAGGTCTTTTCCAACCTAATGATTCTATGATTCTAAGGTGCTTACTATCCATCTGAGGTGAAATAGAGCAGTTCTCTTTCCTTTAGAGGAACAGAAGAGGTTATCAAAGAGTTTTAAAAAAGTAAAAATCTAAAGATAAATATATTAGAAAGAAAGAAAAATAAGGTGGCAACAAACAGCAATGTACGATGACCTGCTACGAGGCACAAAAAGAATTTTCTGAGATGACCATGAAATTACTTAGCAGTAGTGCCAAAGAACTTCAAACAAATAGAAAAATGCATAGCTGGTCAAAAAATGCCTTTTTTCCTCCAGACTGGATCCAGAGAACTGTATAAATCCCACTTTTTGTAAAAAACTGCTGCACTATCATGCAGGTGTCCTGACAGAAGAGACCAACTTTGAAGCACAAGTTATACTTCACAGACATTAAAGGGTAAGCACCAAGAGGGAGGGGCCTGCATATCCCTTTTTTCTGCAAACAATTTCCAGCTCACTGGAGAAGGACTACAAAAGAAAAGAAAGACAAAGGCTCCAAGAAGACATTGTCCCAGTCTCAAAGTTATATAGTACTTCATGACAACACCAGGTTGGACAAAACTGAACTGTTTTGCCTGTCCATGCTCTGGACAGAGACTTCAAAAGCATGGATCCCAGCAGAGGCAGAGGAAGGGACAAACCACATGTAAAAGAGAGAAGAAAGCATTGCTCCATTCACAATGGGCTTTCCATAAACACTGTTAAGACTCCAGAAAGAATAATTTATAGGAAATGCATAGAAATTTTCTACAGAACAGGTCTTACAAATATGCATTTTACAAATGAGTATTTTTGAAAAGGAAAGAGAATAGATCCCACAAACCATTAAACACATATTCTCGGGTATGTTTTCTTTCTGTATTTGCCAGAGGGAAGCTTTTAAGAATAATCTTTGATTGTTAATAACCTGTATAAATTCATGGAGAAAAAAACCCGCTTTCATCATGTACTGTTGGTGCCAGGAGGGACTGTTTGCAAGCTGCAGTTCCTAATTTTTGATGCTGGCTGATTTTAGAAAAAGTCCACAGTTCTGAGAGCAAGAGGTAACAAAGACTTGGGTCAGCTTATCCAGGCACAAACCAGTTTGTAACAGTTCCTCTGTTAAGAATCAGGTAGGAATTAGCAGGATTTCCCTTCTGTAAACAGATGGAAGAAATCAGAAACAATTTTTCCATCTCTCTGAAAGGAGAACCAAATAACTCTCCAACTGAATTTTAAATGCACTTATTGCGAATAGCTGGAAATGACCACAGCCCAGCTAGTGAGATAGAAGTTGTCTTTCTCTGTAAAGCTCATAAAAGGCAAGTTCTCCATTACCAACTTCTTTGGGGGGCAGGGAAGTGGGGGGGAGCAAAAAAACTTTGGTTCAAAACATTGTTTTGCATAGGCATTCAAGTAGATCTTCAAAAGCTACCGGCTGTTCTAGCTTGTAACAAAATACCATGATCTGTCCTCAGGAGTGGGTGCTCCTCTTTGGTATCCTAGTTTGTAACACAGATGTCTTGCAGAGATGGAGTCACACAGATGCACCTTTGAAAAGGAAGACAGTGTCACTTGCATTGCTGCAAACAAAGTCATCTGCTTGATTAAGGAACATACACAAAACCTTCTTTTGGTAGGGGGTGGGGGATGGTGAAGATAACGTACTGACACACTGACTGCCTGGCAGAAGCAAGTTATTTAGTTAACAGCTGTCAGACACTGTGATATGCCTGTGTTGACAGAAAACAGGGAACTACTGCTTTGTAATTTTGAGTAACAAGAAACAGGACATTAATAAATCTTTCCAGGTAGACACAGCCCTGTGGCAGAAAATATAAATATTAATTTTGGGAAACAACCTGGCAGTTACTAAGCATGCTACTTACTTGTTGACTGTGTGATGCACGAAACTTTGTAGGATGACCATATGCTTAAAATACAAAGGATCGTAGCTAGGAACCCGAAAGTCTGGAGGAGAAAACAAACAAACCACAAATACTTACAGACCATTAGATGACACATATGGATGTATGGGCACTCTTGTATATCCAGCTACATATTTTATGATGCTAACAGACCAAAAAAAGGGATTTTTGTTTTTAGTATATTAGCAGAATGGAGTAAAAGTTTCCATAGCATAATATCACTTTATGTCTTATCAAAACAATGACTGAAAGACACCCTGAGAGCTACACACAAAGGTGGAGAAGAAGCTGGACAGCAGCATAGACTCTCACCTTCTAGACTGTTCACTAGGATTCTGCAACAAAGAAAAGACTTTTCCTAACACCTCTGATTACTGCTCTTTTACTGCCTGATTCAAACAAGTCTTGCCCTGCCATCTGCCAAATAAAAAATTCAGGTAAGTCTTCTAGTCTGCTTGTATCATCAGGACTGTTTCTGAAAGTAATTCTTTATTCTAGAAGAGTTGTATTTCAGGTCTTGCTGCTGTGAAAATACTGTTGCTCACATTCAGAAGTCATGCCTCTCTCTATGAAGCACTCCAGCCAACAGAGGCAGAAAGTATCTTCCAGTAAGTCAGCCTAGGACCCAAGCTCAAGAGAAATTATCTTAAACAGGGCTCTGTTCAGGAGCAGGAAGCATCAAAAGCCAAAGACTGGGGTGAAATCCTTTAGGAAAATTATAGCTGCTGTAACAGCCATTTGTGAAAATTGAATAGTTTTAATTCTTCCTCTTAACACATTAGTTCCTATGAGTTAAAGCAGGAGTCTTTTGGTTTCAGCTCTCTGACAGGACAAAATACCTACTGTAGTGGTGAGTCAGGAGTCTCACGACAAAATATTTTTGTTGGCACTGTGTTACAAAACATTCACTGAAATAAGCTAGAAGGTAGTTCACCAACCAAAAAACCAAACAAGGCAAGTCTATAAGAAAATAAAATCAGGAGTAACAGATTTCCAATGCCTTACTTTATATATATTGCAATTTTTAAAATGGCAAGACTAATAAGCACAGTCTTACCGCTCCAGCCACAAGTCCAGACATATTGTAACTCTTGGATGCTGCTACAATTGATGCAATGAGAAGCAGAATGGTACCGATTAAATAATGGAGAAACTCCTGTAAAGACAAGAACAGCCTGCATCAGAAGGGAAACTTATCAGGGAAGCATTTTGATATGCTTCAGAATGAAAAACATGTTGGCAGAGGTTACTCAAAGACAGAAGACAAAACGCCAGTCAAAAGGAAAAAAAAAAAAGCTAAGAAAAAAAATGGGAAAAATATTTTAAAAACCCCTTAGTGAGTGGATTTGGTACCACACCTGACTTTCTGTTCAAAAACAGAGACAGGGCTGATCTTCAGGTCTACTAATGTCTCTGGAATAAGATTTACTTACTGGCTATGGAAGGAATCTTTTCGTTTTGACATAGTACATTACTGAGGGTTAAAGACGTATCTTCATTGCATCAGGTAGGCGCCTTACTTAAAGACACTGTTCTGGAGAAAGGAAGAAGCCTTAAGGGCGTGTTTCTCTAGCCTATATGAAATGGCAATAAGAGGCAGCGAATGGCGTAAGTGGAAAACCAAAGGCTCCTACTTCTGATAATCTTAGAAAGTAAGCAGGGAATCTACTGCTGGATTTGCTAGCAACCTATATCAAGACTGGAAATAGGAGGGAAGCCACAAAAAGCAAAATTATGCAGACAGATATAATCAACACCAAGGCTCCTAAGGCTGTAAGGGTGACTGCAGCTGTCCTGCAGTAAAACAGGATGCCACAGGGTTTTCTGAGAGAACGCTCGGGCACCCCATATAAGCTCTTCTCTATTGTGATGAGTATCAGTCTAGGAGTCAATTACCCAAACCATAACGCTTTGTTACAAGCAGGGCCTATCTGTGGATTTAGATTCTGAATCCTCGGAAAGGTTATGACAACTAATATGGGTGCATACAAACCAAACAGGTTGTTTCTTTTGCTTGGTGGGGTGTGAAGGAGGGTATCTATGTACTGTATCTGCATTGCACTGCCAGTATGAAACAAGCAAATGCCACGTATAAGGGAGAGATTTTGTCTCAAAACAAAGGAGACAGAATACAATCCCAAAAGAAAGCTGTGCAAGAATATCCCAGAAGAGAAATAGTCTATCATACCATACCAGCTTCCCTCTGCTCAGGTGTTTATAACAGCTGGGGAGATGCTGGCCATGAAGTAGGCTCTGAGACTGCAACTTACTTTCCTCATTTGTAACTTTGTTTCAGGTAATCAAGATACCAACCTTTGCTTTTGCTAGAATAACTTATTTCCGTAAGGAGGCTTCTCTGGCTAGTCCACAATGCAGCAGGCAAATTAGGCATACCATTGCCTCCTTAGAGAGACCAAATACAGCAGTGTACACAGGTCACTACTTTAGAGGAATTCAAGGGATGGACAAAGGTGCAAAAGAATCATCAAAGGCTCAATCAGGTGGAGAACCAACCCCTAGCAGGGCTCAGAGAGTGCCTCTCTGAAGAAATACTTCCCAACTTTAAAAGGTGTCAGTGCTGAACAACCTCCAGAACCACTGCAACTTCACTGACTGCAAATCACACCCCTGATTGCAACATAGAGATCCTGTCAGGAAACTCAGCCAAACACTAGTCGTAGTTTCCCAAAGTCTCTTATAAGTCTTCCTATTCTGTTCTAAAGATACTTAAATATGTGAATGAAAAGAAAGCTGGTTGTAAAAAGGCAGCAATGTTCAAGGCTCACATCCCATAAAGCTGTCTGAAGGTGACCAGCCACAGACTGCAATACTTTAAACTCACTAATGATTCTGGAACGTTTAGGAATGATTAAACACAACAGAAAACAAAAGTAGCCTATGCAGAGGTCAAAATGGCATAGTCCTGTTACAGCAAGGCACACATTAAACACTACTTTGCGAAACTGTCATTTATTAGCTTATTTCAATCCCTGCACCTGTATGATCTCCAGATGAAGAAGTACTTCCTAAAGAGAGAGAGTGGTGGTACACATTTGGAAAAAAATAGAGGGCTGCAAATCTAACTATATTCTTTTGCTAGAAAGAAAATTAAATTTTTCTATCTGGTTAGAAGTGGATGGATGGACAAACTGTTACCTTAGATCTCTAAACTACTTACATAGCTTCCATTAAACACCATCCAAACACTTCTTGGGCTTCAAAATCCCTCTGCTTCTCTCTAGCTGGCATTCCTCATTCCTCCTCTGTTGAACTAACATGTAATTATGTGTAACTTTGGTCCTAACTATGCATAAGGGAGACATGTTCTAAGAGGTTATTAAAAGCTGTCATTCCACACTAGGATGCAGGACTCTTCTGCTGGCTGACCTGACCCAAAGCTACTAAAGAAGTTCAGGTCTCACATTTTCTGTACTGCTTCTTAGTTCTTGGCTAATACATGAGAGATGGAGCTGCAGGGGAAATGCAGGAATGAGGCAGGAACATCCTGCAGGATATCCCATGAATGGCTACACTACGGCAATCAGGCTGAGGCTCCTATTTCCCCCTATTGTTTAAATTACCTAAAACCATACCACATGGAGACAAAATTGACTTAAATAGCACTCATAGACTTTATTTTGGGACAGGGTATAGTACATGAATTCTAATGCTATAATTTGGTACCCTAGCAAACCCTTAACTGCTATAAAAGACCTGAACTAGGATCCATCTGCTGAAGGCTTGATAATTGGTAGCTTCTTTCCCCTTGTCTCAGAACAACAGTATTGCCTTCCCTGTAGTAAATCTGATTTTTTTCTGTGTGAAGGAGGGCAGAATCAGATCCAAATTGCCTAAAAACTTGTAAGTGCAGCATCTGCAGAACTGAATACGAATAACAAGAGGAACAAAAGGATTTGGATGCAAGGCAAAAAAAGCATGACAAGAAAGACAGCCTATCATCGTGTGACAGCACACGATGATGGACCAAGTAATCAACACATCAACCTACAAGAGAGGCAAAGAACTCAGCTCATCTAAGAGGCTTACCGCAAGCGGCCAGCTAACGCAAGTGAGCTTCCTGTAGATTCGGAAAATGTGGATAACGTAGAAGAACAAAATCATAACCAAGTCGCACATAGAGACAATCTGAAAGTAGCTGTATGCGCTGTAATTCGTCCAGGCAGAATTATGTACGCTGATGAATCCAACCAGCAGTGAGATCTGAAAGACATAAGGCACATTAAAGATTTTTACAATGGTCCTCAGAGGGCTGTGGAGATGTTTGCAAGCAGAGGAAAATATAATTTAGAAACAGAAGACAAATCTGATGTAAATTGGATGGTCCCAACAAAATGGAGGACAAAGCAATCAACATGGTAATAATGTTTTAAAATTTGCTGTTAAATGAGGTAAAACAACCATTAAGAGCAGGGAAAGAGCCAACTGCTAGAAGGGAAGCAACAGTTTCAGCCTGAAGAATCTGAATGGAAGACATCTTTATGTACAATACAAGAGGTCTCAAATACAGAAGAGGTATTGAATGGCTGGAGTTGCACCCATAACTGAAGCATCTAAACCCCTTAGACTTGCAGAAGGAAATATGTAAAAATGTAAAGGTAAAAGCTGTAAAAATGAAGGTGCTCATGAACACATGCATTTAGTGAGAATTCTCACAGGCAAAATGAGAAGACCTGGCTACAATAGCTAACAGTTTCACCTTTCCTTTTCTGCCATTTACAGAGCAGGAGTATTAGCAGAATATAAGGTAGTATCATAGCAAATAATAGAAATATTTGGAAGAATTGATTAATTCACCTCACCCCAATACAGTAGTTATAAAGCTTTAATATGTTAACGTTGTCACATAAAACTATAAAGCATTATTGTAGTTCTTTCAGTTGTAGGCTTGCAAAGCTCAAAAGCTATTTTAATCTAAAGCTACTTGTTTATTTTCCTGATCTTGCTGCTTTTACCAGCCTGGTTAACCTGGGTAATAAAAACAAATTTACTGAGGATATACCCAAATATTCTTTTATTACAGACTTTTAACAATGTATGCTTTCAGGCACTGCATGTTTTACTTTATCCAAAGTCAGCCAGAAGCTGTAGTAATTCACATTTCCTGCACACTCACCTTCCAAACTCCTAACCAACTGCATCCATTATCAAAATAATTTCCTTAAGATTGAAAGGGAAAAAAACCCAATGAACCAACACCCAAACAACAGAGCTTAGAGTCTCCCTGCTGTCACTTCAACAGTTTCACCTGCTTGGTTCTAAGTGGACAAGCGAAACACATGCATCCTCAAAGGCAACCAAAAGCTCTATACACACATAAGAACTTCACAAGAAGTTCACAGGAACTTGTCATCTTGGCCAAACTCCATCCAAACAGTCACATCAATATGGTGACAGTGAACCACCTCAAAATGGTAACTCCAAAGAGAATAGTCGATGCTCTGGGATCCTTTCTCGCACAAGTGGCTAAGCTATTGTTAGATCTGGTCTGTCTCCATTATTTTTACTGTGGCAGTCCAAGTAGTTGATATTAGCATTTTAAGTGTTGCTCAGTCCAAGCCAGTTACAGACTTCAGCACTAGAGTAGTAAGCCTGTATCTCCTCCCATCTCTGAAGCAGAGATAGGGTAGAGAAGACAGGACTTTGAGGCACGGGGCTAGACCATGCTCAATGCTTCTCAAGAATGGAGGTTACACGTGCCTTTGAAAATGCATGATATTTCTCCGTCTCTGCCTCATTAAATATGTTCCTGCCCTCTGGTTTGGGAGTGTTAGCGACCTAGCAGCATCCTGCATGTTTAGTGCTTCTGTCTGTACCACACCTGTTCTCCAAGTCTCACAGCCTAGCCACTATGGAATCCTAAATGCACAATCTTACATTTTGTGTATGGCAGTTTTCCAAGATGTGACATTTCTTAGAAGACAACAGAGCAATGCTCTCTGCAGTTCGGCATTTAAAGACTTCTGGCCCAGTTATTCAATTCTGAGATCATTTCAATGAAGTTCTGTCCGATCTATGTCTACATACATTAGGTCTACATTAAGCTGTGGCCTCATGAGAGGCCATGGCCCTTGTTATCTTCTCTTTCCCACCCTGATTTCACTCTCTGTCATGTTCTGGCTCCTCCACTCATCTATGCTGAGCCACCTTAGTGTACTAAGCTAGCAGAAAAGTAAACTACTAATAAAAGCAAATTGGCTTTACTTGGACTCTGCCATCACACAAGGCAGGGTCAGGTGAGCAAAGGAGAGTGAGGGAGAAGCTAGACTCCAGTAGAAAGGATAGGAAGGCCTGAACAGGCATGACAGCAGCAGCTAGTAACCACACCAGTTCAAGCTGCCACAGGTCAGCCATCTCGGTTCCTCCAATGTTAACATCAGCTGAGCAAAAAGTTGTCTGACTTAGCTGTTGAGTAACTTGAACAACCACGAGGAGATTAGCAGCTCATCCACTCTATATTCTAGGAGAACACTTGAAGTGATGCAAGACACAGCTATTATTTTCATGAGAAAATGAAAATAAATTTAATGACATTTCATTCTATAGGAAGACTCAACAAGAAGTCAGAGCAAGTGTTGAATCTTGCTCTTGGATAAACGTAGGATGAGGACAACACTTCTATAACCAGCAAAGGCAAAAAAGGGTCTCCTTTATTCAGTTGTCTTCACAATAACCAGCACTCAGTTTAAATTACACTGTACAAATCAAGAAGGAAACACTAATTCACAGAAATAGTAAATCTGTCTTTCAGCTTATTTCATTCTTGAACCACAAACTTCAGCAACTTTTTTACTGTGTACAAAGGATAAGAAGGATTGGATCTTTGAAGTACAACAACCACCCAAATAAGTAAGAAGCACTGGTAAAAAACACCTTTGTTTAAATTAGACCCAGTTCTTTCAACCTCATGGAAGCATATACCAGGTGTGTTTTTTTGTTTTGGCTTGGTTTTAGGGTTTTTTTTCAGTTAAAAGGTATAAGAAATTGAGAAGAAGGTTAAAGAAGAGTATGAGCCATCCAAAGACAAGGTTAGAAAATTCATCTGAGGTGTTATATCCTTCAGAAATAAGAAGATAAAAGGTACCAACCAGTCAATGAAGAATCTGCTCAGCTACTAAGGAAAGGTTATTATTCAAATTTGAATAAACATGCTCTCCATTTCAGGAGTTCTTCACAATTTAAACAATTCCAAAAACAATTAGTAAAGATTCCCCTTCTTTGATTTTAGATGCACCTCAGCACACAGGTAGGAAGAGCAGCAGACATAACCCATTACTAGCAAGAGCCAGTCAGACCAGAAGTACAGGTCAGTCTCATTAGAAGATTTCAATATGCTCCACCAAATACATCCAGGCTCCAGACCTGCATTACAAAAGTGGTGAGGGACACATTGCAGGACGCTACTATTTATTTGTTTTCTTGTTTCTGAAAAGCAAAATGAAGAACATATGCATCAATCACTTCCAAGGAAGGGTTTCTGGATTTAAATAAAATTCTGTATTTAATCTGTTTCATGGAAGTTGAAACTAATCCACTTCTTGACTTTTCATTGGACCAGAGATTTGAAGTGAGTCATGAAGCATGTTTAGGAACACTGGCATATATCAGGAACCATCTCACAGTGAAGCCAACATGAGCTAACGGCAGTCAGCAATTGCCAGGAGGCACTCAACATCTTACCAGACAGAACAGACATAGTAAGAAAGATGGTAAGAATCTGCATTTTCTTCTCCATTTTGAGCTGGAGACAAGTTAGGCACACCCTCTGCAATGTGCCTGTGTAAAAACGTTGGCTCTTGAATAGCACTGACATAAGCTCCCAAGCCTAAACTCCATTCTGATTTGAAGCGAGCAGAGCTCTACCAAAAATTGAACACCATTTGCTCTTTTGTGACATGATCTCCCTTCAAAAGTCAACCCATGGGCCCTAAAAACCCTAACCCCATTCTCCCCACACTCACCCTTCACATATTTAAAAGCATAAATGAGGTCACCTCTTAAGTCTCCTTTTCTCCAAGCTAAAGAGACCCAGCTCCCTCAGCCTTTCCTCATCAGGAAGATGTTCCACCTCTTCATCATCTTCGTGGCTCTGTGCTGGACTCTTTCAAGCAGTTCCCTATCCTTCTTAAACTGAGGGGCCCAGAACTGGACACACTATTCCAGATGCGGCCTCACCAAGGGAGAGTAGAGGGGGAGTAGAAACTCTCTAGACCTACCAACCACACCCCTTCTAATACACCCCAGAATCCCATTGGCCCTCCTGGCCACAAGAGCACACTGCTGGCTCACGGTCATCCTTCCATCCACCAGGACCCCCAGGTCCCTTTCCCCTTCACTACTCTCTAACAGGTCAGCTGCCTGCATCTCAGGACTAATAGCCTGGATTCCACTAACACAATCATGCTGGGGTGTACCAGCAAAGATGGAAGAACCTGGACCAAGCCAGCAAGTTCAAAGCAGCTTAATAAAGAATCACCTGATCCAAGGAAGAGGCAGAGAGAGGTGCATGCCCAACAGTCAAGAGATTACAGATACAATTTTCCTCAGTAGCGCCCTGAGGGTAATGAAGGAACCATAACATAAGAAAGGACTTGTTTTTCTCCCCATGTACCCACAGGCCAGCTGGGACCACTAAGGATCTTCTAATCATGTGGTAAAGACTGTAGTTTATCTAACCTCAGAACAATTTTATAACCAGTGCTTTGAAAGATCTTTTTCTACTGTCCTGCTTTAATGGATGCAATAAATAAAGGTATGGCTTTATTACCAATACTTAATTCTTTTGTAACATTTGGAGAGCAATAAATTTTCCTCAGACACAGCTACTTTACCAAACATAAATCCAGCATGATCTCCGATACTGACAAGAACCTACTCTAAAGTAAAGCCTAATGTTCTGACCATCAGAGAGACATTTCCACAGACAAACACTGACTGACACAAGAAGGAAAGAATTGAATGTCACTGGCTTTTGACCCCAGTTTTGTAATCATATTGCTGTCTGAACTTCAGTAAATCATGTATCTCACTGTTCCAGCTCCCCCATTCACCAAACAAGAACTAATAAAGACTTCAAATGTATTGTTCTCCAGTTTTTCACCTTAAAAACACTTTATAAACATGTAAAATAAGGAAAAAATGTTGAACACTGCTAACTAACCTCTAGGTGAAGAAGACTGTTTTCCTTTACATTGTGAATGAGAACAGATGCCTATGGAAAAGAAAAACAGCCTCCCATCCCCCTCGAAGAAAGCCCAAATCAAAAATCAACAGATCACAGATGTAACAGAAAAGCATGGTTGAAAAGATGTGTAGGAATAACCCTAGAACATCCAAGGAGAAAGTCACAGAACAAGTAAAACAGTAGGAGAAGGTTGATCTTTTGGTTGTTTTTGCTTTTTGGTTGATTTGTTGTCATTACACCACAAAAGATAAACAAAAATGAGAGTCCAAGCTCACTGTGAAATTGGAATTGGTATTTATTTCCTGACTGTCACTTATTTACTTAAAATAGACTTTGTTATCATGTATTGAGAAAAACCAACGCCTGCTCAACATTGCAAATAAATTGCTAACTGGAAGCACAATGTTTAATGCTACTTTCCTGTTCATCCTCTTGACCATTTGACTGTTCTGTACTACACATTACCACTTACTCGTATCCAGCTGTTCTTTCACAATTCTATTAGTGATTGTGAAGTAAGGGTTACCCTTTCCTACTGTGACTGTCCAACACCCCATACAGTGGTGATGTACTGAGTGTGGTTGGGATAGACTTAACTGCCTTCACAGCAGCTCACATGGTGCTGTGCTTTGCATTTATGGTGAAAACACTGTTGAGAACACATCTAATCTTTTGGCTGCTGCTGAACAGTCTTGCGCCATAGCAAGGCTTTCTTCCTCTCTTCTCCCTCATCTCACATCAAAGCAAGTAGGCTTGCAAGTGGGCAAGATGACAGGAAGCGACACAGCTAGGACAGCTGTCTCAAACTGACCAAAGGGATATTCAAGACCATATGATGCCATGTTCAGTGACAAAAGCTTAAGAAAAGAAGGTATAATGGGAAATGTTTGAGGCTATGGTGTTTGTCTTTCCAAGCAACCATTACACATGCTGAGGTCCTGCTTCCTACAAAGTGGCTAAACACTTGCCTGCCAATGGGGAATAGTGAACTAATTCCTCTTTTTACTTTGCTTGCACGTGCAGCTTTTGATTTCCTTACAAAACTGATTCATGGCTCTTCTATTTTCTCCCATACTGCAGGAAAGGGGAGTAAGTGAGAGGCTGGGTGGGTTGTCTGGCTGTTGACTAGGGTTAACTCTCTTTGAGGTCTACTCTTTACCTCAAGACTTCTAGCTGCTGCAGTAATATGAGGAACAAGATTAAAAAATCTTCATTGCAGGAAGGAACTGAATATGGTTTTTGCAAATCCCAAGATCATATATTGAACTAACAGGTTGAAACTGTCTTACTGTGTAACCTTTAACTACAGATAATAATTACCTATACAGAAGTAAGATGTGAAATGCCAGCTAAACTACAGAGAGTAAACATAATATTGGTAAGAAGCAAAATTACCTGAAGGCACCCAGTTCTAGAGAAACAGCATAACTCTGATCTCAAAGATTTACCATAATGCTGTGAGACACACACTGTCATGTATAATCCACACAGCACGGCATTATCTTCTCACTGAATTATTTTGTCATGCAATGTACAAACACATTCTTGCTTTTCTCAGAATATTCTTTTCTTTCTTGATTGTACTCCCCTCTGCTATACTCTCCTTAAGACACTGTACTACGACTTTTTGTCTCCAGTTTCCTTTCTTTTTTTAATTCTTATTCCCCTTTCCTATTCTTTCCCTAAACTACACTCCATAAGTCTCCTTTATAACTTCCATTTTGTGCCATTCAAATTTCATTCTGTCCACGCAAACACACCATAATTCCCTCTTTTAATGTTTCCTAGCTATCTTCCTCACATTATTGCATTAGGATATGCACTGCAATTAGCTAACAAAAAATGAGCACCATTCAGGGGAAAAAGAGGGCAGGATTCAGCATAGTATTAAACCTGTGCAAAGACCACAGGCAGCAGCTCTGGTTTACCAGTCTCCAGTTGGTAGTTGGCAATACCTGCAAGTACTTTTTGTTTCTATCCTTCTCTGACAGTTTCACCCTCTAGAAAGCAGAAACAGTTTGTTGGGGGTTTTTTGTTTCTTTTTTCTTTCCCCCCCCCCGGATACTGTAAAACAGAATTGAGAGGAGTGCTTCTCCACTGCATTTGTTAGAGCACTGATGAACATTCGTACTGCTTTAATGACCCTCCTCCTGAATCTGTAAAGAAGAGGACCCTGAAAACTATCCTTGAAATTGATAAAAACCAGTTGATTTCCATCCTCTTAAAACTTACCCAAGTTCTAGTGCAAGCAATAGTATAGAAGCTGTCTGTCTACAGATTTGGAGCAAGGGACAGCACAGACTCATGTACAGATTTATCACAGCATTCTTAAAAAAAAGCAACATAATAAGAGCTAAATGCCTTTTGTATTTGAACTAAA
Organism: Galbula dea; assembly: GCA_013399015.1. Taxonomy (NCBI): domain Eukaryota; kingdom Metazoa; phylum Chordata; class Aves; order Piciformes; family Galbulidae; genus Galbula; species Galbula dea. Next base: position 615,466 of record VWZX01001930.1, on the reverse strand, counting down.
AGTAGTCAAAAATTCCAGCTTGTGACACCAGCCAAACTAGTAAGTGGAATTTTCCATCCATAAGCAAGCCAATCAGGATAACCATGTCCTGGAGAGATGTCACTGATTGAAGCCATACATTTCCATATGTTATACCTCAACACAGTGAGGCAATAATATGTTATTAAGTACATACTTCTGGACAGAATAAAACAATTTTTTTGCAGAAAGATGAGCAAAGTGCAGGCCAAGGTTACAATTGTAGTTCATGCAAGACTGGTTTAGCTAATTTAAGCAACAACACTGACTGCTGCTGTAATCGAGACTTCCTTCTTCCAGGGCAGTGTTGGAAATGTGAGCTGGAACAGCCAAACCCTTACTAGAAAAAGAAAATCTAAAACCCAGTCCATTTAAAGCTTCACTAATGACAGATTAAATTAGCTGCCTTCAAGTGCATTGTTCTGTGAAGCAGTCAGTCTTTTGTTGCACAAGGATCTCTCAGCCCTTGCATTTGGGCAGATTTCCTTCTTGTCTGGCTGCTTTGCTCAATTAGGGAGGCTGCCTGGCCTCTGACTCTTGTGCATCACCATTAGTGCTATTTATTGAAGATAAAAATGGTGGGAGGGTAAGAAAAAGCAAAATAACTTACTCAGACCCTCCACAACTCAGGTAAGAGGACAATCCTAAGAACAAGCAAGTGCTATTCTTTATCTAATAATAAGAAGCTATCCGTCTGATCAGGCACAGGTCTCAGTGGTAGAAGAGGATGTGGGGTAATCGCAGAACCAGCATATGAATTACATTATTAAAAGCCCTTGTTACAGGATGTTAGCCATGACCATTAAATAGGCAATTCTTTGTAATGGTCACAGCATATGCAATACCTCAATCCCACCACTGCCAGCTTAACTAGCTCCTTGCCTCAATCCCCACAGCTGCCTGAACCACACTGAAAGACACTATATAAACCTACACATTATTAATTGAAATTTCAGGATTTTACAGTTATAGGGCAAAGAATATGCTATATTCTCATCAGGCAGTAAATTAATTTAAAAACCCCAACACAATACAAGTTTGTTACCAAAATCAATCTCATAATTCTATTTTTCTCTCCAAACCAATATTAACAGATTTGTTTTAAAAATCAACTTAAATTTAAAACATTTCAGCTGTAAAAGGATTGCAAATTTTCCCAATCTATATAAAAGATGCACACACAACACTCAAAATACTCCAGCAATGTAAAGTGATAATTGAGTAATATTGCACAAGTGCCATATTCAAGACACAAACAATTCCCAAAACACATAAAACTCATTGCAAAATAATACTAATGGCACAGCTGACTGCTAGCATGTCTGCAGAGGATAGGAACAGAATTTTAAATACAGCAAATGACCCAACAGGGGTTTATCTCTGGGAAACAGAGCTTCTTTTCACGTAACTCTCGAAAAGGTGCTTATGTCTTTCTAGACACCTGCAATGACTGAAGGTAGTACTCTTGACAAAGCCAGGAGATCTCCATACTTTGAGAGGACATAGCTTGTCCATCTGTTATTAAAAAAGTGCTTCCCTGTGCAGACAACACCCCCCATGTAACAGCTAGCCTGCCACCCAGTCCAGTAGGCTCTCCTGCCTCAAATAAAGTTGTAATCCCCAAATCACAGATGAACCTGCTGTTGCTGTTTCAGGTAAGAGCAGGGACACATCTTCTATAATTGGTTTTCTCTGCAGATGCACAGACACAACCATTGGCTCAGCTTGTGCTCTTCCCTCCTCCCACACAAGGTAGTTGTTGTGGTGCTTATTGGGAACCTCTATCTCACACCACCAAGCCAACTGCCCCTTTAGAAAAATGTTACCCAATTGCTGCAAAAAGCAAGAATGCATGTGGCTTCTGCTAAAAGTCACTCCACTGTGGAAGACCATCTATCTTGCATGGTAGGAAGAATCCCTGTGTCATAACTCAAAAGATTATAGGATGCAAAAAACATTTTAAGATACTTGAATCTCCAGAGTCCTCTAGTAAATAGCAGAGGATTTGGTGATAGCAACTAAAAATGTAGGGATTAATATAACCAAATCTCTGCAAATTCAGAAATGGCACAGCAAGCTGGATTGTTACTTCTCTCCTCTGCAAGGAAAGCAATTCCAACATCTAGATCCTCCTGAAGAGCCATGTTAACTGTTCTTTCAGCCTCGTAAACCTCTGAGTCAGGCTAACAGAATGACAGGAGAAGACAGTACACACTGTGGATAGGTTTGTGTAAACAGAGAAAGACTGCCTCAAACACACACGGGGCTTTGGAGGCAAGAGAAAGAAAAGGACCTGGAGGACAAGAGAGCTACAGGCCAGCAAAAGTGGGTTTAGCAGAATCTAAAAATTCAGAGGTTTGAGCTGTCTTTAGAAATCGCAGAAAAATGTCTCTTGATGGCAGAAAAGAATCCAGCAGTGATGTCTAGGAATATACATGCTCATGGAGGTACAGACACCTAATGTATGTAAACATACAGCAGCAACAGAGTTCATCAAACCAATGCCCGCCTCATCTGCCATACTTCTTTTTAATCAGCTGGGAAGAAGAGATTCTTGCAGGAGCAAGGCTGCTTTGAACCATTCTCCGATATGTTGTTTGAGTTCTTTGTATTGTTCACCCTATAAATAGTCCCATATTGTCAGTAACGTACAATATAGAAAGAACTTAATCCTTACTTGTGAGCTACAGAGCTCTTGTAGATAAAGTTCATGAGTGTCTAAAATTGGATTTACCAACTTTGCATGGCAATACTACCAACAGAGAAGGAGCTCACACTGTCTGACTAGCCAAGCCAGGCTCAGACTGGCTGGCTCCTTCAAGCCCAGGGACACCCACAAACTCTGAACAGCAAGCTACAAAGTTTCCCCCCTGACCTGGATATCTAATACATATCTAACAGCATGCAGTTACTGAAAACTCAAATAGGAACATATAACACAAACCCAGTACTTCATGGCAACAATCATTCTAGAAACCTACCAAACTAGATGCACAAAAAGTAAAGAGGATATGCAATCCGATCTTCCTGAAAGGTTTTGCTGAGATAGGAACTACCTTGCAGACTGCTCAGTGAAGTCTCAGTGGCTATGTCTGCTAACCCTCAGCGAGCAATCTGTTCATTGCTCACCCTTACAGATGCTGCTCACAACACAACCCATTCTCACTATCTGAGGCATTTATTGCTTGACTGATTCAAATCTTCAGTTAACACCTGCTGTACCTCTCCCTGCCCGGGAGAACACTGCACTGATACCTGGCACTCACAGAGAGCAGTTAAAAAGTTTGTATCTGTCATCTCCAGCAAAGGCTTTGTTAGCCATGGCATCGGAGCCTTGAGCAAGGTCTCCTCGATAAAAGAAGGACCTGTTTACATCACCAAAGTTCATGCTGTTAGCTGTGCTAGCACATTACAAATTTTATCAGTAAACAACAAGTGAGAGTTCCTTAAAAGGCTAACGTCACGACAATTTCCAGAGCAGCTGGCATCATCACAACCTGGCTGCTAGATCAGACTGGGCCTAAGCACATAAAAGAATGACTTAATTTCTAAGTGCAAGTGCTCTGGCCAAGGTGCCAGAGAAGTGAAGGGTGATGAATGAGGGGGAAAATTGAGAATAGTTGAGATTCCCCAGTGGCACTGTTGCAGCTGACAGCTTTCAGTGACTGCCTGGAGACTGGCAGGCCTCTCAAACACACTGGGACAGCACTACCATGTTTACTAGGAAGCTTCACTCAAGCAATCTACAAAAGGCTCAATTAGCCAGTAGGCAATAAGCAGCAACTGGGGACCGGGGTTTTCCCAAACAGGTGAGAGAACTCTTGAAGTGGCCTCCCCCAGAGCATGATTACAGACTATCAGGAGAGTATGCTGAGTGGTTCTGTAGTTATGCAGCCACTGCTGGTCATCTCGGGTTAGCATATTTCTCTCCAAGCAGTTAGCACTTACTTCTTGAACTCAGTAATGGCATTTTTAAAAACAAAACAAAATTAAAAGAACTATAAACCACTAAAACGATTCTAAGAAAACTTCCCCTTGAAACAGCTGCTCAACCTGGTCATCATGGTATTTCCATTTTCCTTAAGGGAAGCTGTAAGCAGGAGAGGAAGCCATAAGCATTGTGGCTGCTGCTACTCTTGCAAGAACAGCAGCCAAATTTGCTTTGGTTTTGAAAGCTGCAGTCACCTAGCTTTGACCAGTCAGGCACATCTGTACTCATCATTACGTTCACCAAATTACCAGTGCAGGGAGTTATTTCAGCTCTGATGATCTCTTAAGAATCTAAGTTATGCAAAAAAAGAGGAAGCTCACAGGTGGGTGAAAGGAAATCACAACAATTTTGGAGTTTGATCTCTATGTACAGAAAGTAGCATTTTTTGGCTGCTGTATAATTTACATCTCACCACAAAACAGCAGGACAAGGCCACAGCACACACAATGTGACAACAGCACAAAGGAGACAACCCAGATGCAGTACTGAGCAAATACCTCACAAAGACACCCCAGGGAGGGGAGCAGAGGAAACACTTATTCGTAGTAAACAAACACTATCTGGCTTTAGGGGACAATACTCCATTAACTCAGTAATGCAGAGCAGGTATCTAACAGAGCCTCATGGTCAGGTATACTGCTCTCAATGAGGTATGGCCACAGCTTTACTGACTCACAATGAGACACAACAGATTGTTCCAGCACCTACAGTGCTGGAACCCAGTGAATGATGCTTGGCAAGATGTTTTTTACCATTTATAGGCTCTGAGCAGATGGAAACTGCACTTGAAAAGAACCAATGCCCTGGTTTCTCTTTCTCTATGGCAGGAGAGGAGGATGTTCAGAAAGATGCCATCTCCAAAGAGAGTGCAGAGAGGAAATACATTGTGTTTGCATGTTTTCAAGGAAAGTCAGAGAGCAGTAAGAATCTGTGCTTTTCACCACACCGTATTATCCGTGGATACCATGTACACCTGATTAGGCCTTTTCAATGGCATTTGTCAATCAAACTCTGTAAAATAAATATGCCAGGAAATCACTGCAATACTTTCCTTACTCTTTCAAGCATACTTAAGATGTCTCAGGTAAAGTGGTAAATTTCTAGGCTTCATTTTCTTTTTTTTTTGTTTCAGAAAATGTATTTGCTAACCCCTGTTCAATCAGCTCTATACAAAGAGCACTACCTTTTTCACTCAGGTTGCTAATGAATGTACTGCAACAAATCCTAATAGATGTGTCAAATGAACAATGAAAGGTACCTCCAACTTTGTGCTTTTAGGAAGCCTCTGTTAGGATACAAAGAAAACATTCACTGACACTTTCAGAACAGAGATTTCCCAGTGTTTAATGGTGACTATAATTGCCTTTTTACAAAACGCACTAGAGTTGATGTTTTAGCCTCTAGAGCAGTTTCAACATCAGAAAAATCACTAGTTCCTTTTCTGCTGAAAGAGACAGAAATTAAAACAGATGGTACAAAACCTTCCCCTGGCCAAGAAAGAAAGGATTATATTCACAGTTTGTGGTTTGAAGCACACGGAACCACTTCAGGCTTATGTAGTTTCTGCCCTCACATACTAGACAGTTGCTCTTGCTGAGGGTAGTTTCTATGGCTGCACAGTTCTCTAAAACAGAACAAAGAAAACTGAAGTGGAGCTGAAGTAAAGCTACATTAGTTCCCTGGTTTGATTTACTGCATAACCTTGTGAACAGCTATACCACTGCAGCTGAGAATGACTGCATGGAGGTGAGGTAGAAAGGGAAAATTCAACAGGTGTTGTTTGTGAACCTCATCAGATACCGCATCGAATAAAACTGCGCCAGTCTACCACAAAGCACTCTTTCCTTAAGACACAGAGAACAAACTGTTTGCTCTCAGCTCTTATGCAGATACCTGAGCAGAAATGGTGAAGTGGCCACTGAGAGCAGAGGCATGGAAAAAAATGGAACTGGCCAAGCCAGCCTTTTTCAGTGATCTCAGAATGGAAATAACAGGACCGCCCAGACCTATTGGTTTTAATTACTAGGCTTGGGCATACCTTACTCAAGTGCTCCTGCTTGCTTTGGAGCCATCCAAGGGTTAGATAATTTTTTTCTCTCTTTGCTCAGCAGGCCAAGCAAGGTCCTTTTACCGCAGCTTCTAGCAGAAAAACAAAAATAATAGGCAGCTACAACACATAGCTCAGACCGTGGCCTGAAAATAAATTCGCTGCTAAAAACCATTTCTCATTTCTTATTGCTTAGCTGGTAGTTTATCACATAGTTGCAGAATGAATACACCTGCACATTCTTGGGATGGTTTTTCTCAATTATTACTTCCTTGCAAACATAAAATGCCTCATACATGCCTCAAAACAAGACTTAACCGTATAATATACAATGACATCATTCACAGCTATTACAGCATTATTTTTCATGTTTTCTATTATCACCCAGTACTGTTTAAATCTACGCTTTGTAGGCTAGCATCTGGCAACTTCCACCAAGCTTGCTACTTTCAGCCTTTATTTTCCTTTGGAAGAACCACAAACAGAGTGATAGCAGGGGAAAGTTGAAAGTGCGGTCTACACAGGACACAGCGACAGGCTTAGTTTCAGTGTCTCTGCATACCACCAGAATCCCTCTCTTCTGACTGAGCAGCATTACTACCTAACAGGCAAAATCATACTTCACTGACATGCTGCTGCAAAGAATTTAATGTTTTACTTCAATCACCTCCATGGGCAGAAAGACGTCTCAGACTCAACATCAAGTTAGAAGACTGAGTAGCTCTCAAATCATTCCGAGTATCATTTGCTTTTGTGAATTCCCTTTTCCTCTGTCAATGGTTTTGATTAGCAATTGTTTTCTTCCACTAGCAGATTTCACTTCCTTTTCATATTTTAATATCTGAATTTAGGTTCCCAGTAAACTTGTGTGATATCCAACACATTCAAAAATTTATCTTGGATCCAGAAACCAAACTATTAGCATCTTCTATCCATCTGTATTGGATATATTAATATCCTGTTGAATACTATTACTCAACTGTATATTAGTATATGAATAATCGAGAGAGGTCTCAGCATACTTCAGAGTTACTCAGGCTGTCCTGTTGGCTGTTCACTTGTCAAGTATGTAATTGTTTTTGTCAAGACTTACTTCGGAAATTAAACAGATACACAGCAGAAAAACTTTAACTATTGACTTAGCATTTATAACAAGTTAAAATGATGTTAACTTTTATTGAGTTTATATCCTTTTTCACCTTGCAACTGTTTGCAAATTTTTTCTTCAGCCTTCAGAACATAATTCTGATTTTCTTCTTTTCTGTATGGTGAAACTGTTCTTTCCTAGTTCATGTTGAGCTGAAAGAATCAGCACTGGTTTTAGGTTAAAACACCTTGTACTCTGAGGCTGTGCTTACTGTGCCAGAACTATTGCCCGTTCAGTAGTAACAGTGTTATTGTGGGAACATATCAACTTCAGTCTTAAGTGAGGTCAAAGCTGGCTTAGCCCAATCTAAAGGAGGTAAAAGAGAGGGAAAAATAGGCCACGGGCCACCTCTGCACCTCTCAAAGTCCAGAAACGAGGAACAGTCCAAGAACAGTTTGAGAACCCTGAGAAACCTACACAAGCATGTGCTGGGCCCTGATGGCTCTCCTTCTACATGTGAGCTCTCAACACTTCTTTTCCCTCTTCAGTCTGTATTGGTCACCCTCTTGCAAACCTCTGCAGCAGACACTTTGGACAGGTGACACAACGGTGGGACACATACACACGCTTCACTGTCAAACATGGGCTATGCTGAAGGCAGGACCTAGTCCAATATAGTGTCTGGCATCCAAAAGTCTTCGTTATAAAAGTACAAAAGGTACATAAGGGCTCTGCAAGAAATTCAGCTGAATCAGACTTGTTTCAATCTATGAACACTGCTACTTGAGCCACCTTGATGAACAAGGACGTAAATCCTTATCACTGTTTCTGATGGTACAGAATGCCTCAAAAGGCTTCCAATAACCCATGTACCAAGAACTCTCAAAGCCAAGTAACACAGGTTCCTAGAAAGTCTTAATAAAACACACCAGAAGTAGCATGGACACAGAGCAAATGTGCTTCAAACAAATCAGCACAGTTAGCATGGAATACTGAAGATTGCCACCTGTGTTGATTTTGCCCAGCTGGCTGAAATGCACTTCTCTGCTCTAAGTGTATTGTGCACAGTGATACTCAACACACTGACCTAATACACCACTGCTATAGAACCGAGGTGGTCACAGTGGATCCCACAATACCCACAATGAATAAGAGGTCTTGGGAGGGAAAAAAAAAAGGAAAAAAAAAGTTATATTAATCACCATCAAGTTAAACCAGTCAAAATGTGTCAGATGTTGAAGATACTCCATAGCATCCTGGTAAAATCTGAGTGTCAATGCAGACTGGAATTTGAAAACAGAAGCCCTATTAACATTAGCAATACTGATGCACGAAAAACAGTTTTCTAACTGTCATACTGCCATGCAAAATACACGTCACAGAAAACTATGTTTTCTCCTCCATTTCACTTTCAAAATATTTAGACCATTCCCTAAACATTAGAAAGCCAGGAACTCAATGCAGAAAATGCATTATCTTTTCAAAGCTAGTGGAAGCTTATAGGCAAGTAACATGCTTTACTTCTTAATTTTGTTATATGCTACATAACACAGCACCCAGAATTTGAAGAGAAAGCACTGGAAACATTTAGACATCTGTAACAATTCCGTAATCATCGGACACTGCACATTCTCTTCATTTTGTCCAAGACTGCCATGGTTTAGAACTTGTGTTATGACCTTTCTTACAGAAAAACAGCTGTGACATTATCTTCTATTTCCATCACATAAATTCCACAGCATATTGTTGTCATCTATTAGAATTATTTCATGCACACATACATACACTTTTTTTTTTGTTTTAGCTTGCAAGCACTGCAAACAGCCCTTAACATTAGGGTAAATGATGAAAGGTTTCTTTCCTGTTCTCTCTTGTATCACCTCTTGGTAAAAGAGATTGAGGAGAAAAGAGAAAATAGTTATGTTCCCTCTTCATAATCACAACCACTCAGAGGCCCAGTACACAATTTAGTATGAGGTCGGTCTAACTCAAAAGAGCATACCTTTGTCCTCTGCCAGCATTACAGTTCTCCTCCCAAGTAAGACTGCAGTCCCACCAGCTACATTAACACCAATGCAGCAACGTTTATAGATTTAGCATAATGAATTATTTCCCAAGAGAGATACTGCAAACACTTCTTATGAGAAGAACTGAATGCTAACACAAACAGACCCATGGATATAGTGGAAATACTGTCTGAGAAGAGATAAAGGAGAGCAGTGAAAATACTGGATGCAGAAGTTAATCTAGAACAAACCTAACCTGGTTATTTCTACACATTGCAGTAAAAACATTTAGTTTTCTTAGGGAATTACTTGAGAAGAGAACACTACTGCTTTACTGTATTGAAAGAAGTTCATTTGCCCAAAGCTTTTTGAATACCTGAGGTAACTCCTACTGATGTTTTTTACAGGCAGCCCGGAAAGCAAAACAATTTTTTTTAAATGAAGCTGAAAGAGTTAAGGGAAACTAATTTACATTATTTTAACTTCTGTTAAAGTCACAGCAAAAAGCCACTAGCTTAAATTCTGATGAATTTGATATTGAACAGCAGTGATAAAGTATTACTGTATGTAAAGTATTACACAAAATTGCACAGATTTACACCACATAAAAACAAAATATGTAAAGTATGCACACATACATATAGCACACATAGGTGCATCAAAACATGAAATAATAAAGTAGGTTGTGGTAGTTGTAAGTCACACATCATAGCTGTAGTGACACCACAGCAGGATGGAGAGCAGAGAGGACTAGGAACCTCTAGTCCACAAAAGGAACTGTTCTTTCCACGGTGGTGAAAGTGAAAGGATAAACAGACTTTTACTTAATCAGCAAAGCACAAGTCTATCATTTTAGGAGTACAAGTTCATTCGCAATGTAGACACATGCTCAAAAGAATGACATTTGTCTCCTGAAAAGATACACCAGATCCATGTAATGGTCTGGAAACAACCCAAACGAAGACAAGGCAACAGACAGGTAGGTATCTGTATTCCTGCTGAACAGAAGTCATAGTGAAGAACAAACGAGCACAGCACAAATGTTCATCAGGTGCAGGTAGCCACGCCCAGTCAGAGCCTCTAGCTATGGAGGCTCGTTTCTAAAGGCAGTTGATGGCTATTAATTAACTGGAAGAAGCTGGGTGCCTTTTAAATAGAATCTTTAGGATCTGATATCACTCCACTGTAACCTAGAAAAATTTTTAGTGTTAGTTTAGGAGGCTGTGGATGCTAGTAACACAGGTTAAAAAAAATTACTAAGCAAATAAATGCAGCGGGGAGGGAGACAATGGCAGTGGGGGCTATCAGAAATGCAGGCAACAACTCCACCATCAAATGTTGTGAGGGTACAAGAATTTGCAGGATGAGATTGTATATGAGGAGGTGGTCTAGTGGTTAGGACTCAGTGCTCTCACCGCTGGGACCCAGGTTCAATTCCTGGTCAGGGAAGCGTTGTTGTGACCCAGTCTTAGGGAATCCTGCTCTGTCAGGGCAGTTGGACTAGATGATCTTTCGAGGTCCCTTCCAACTCCTAACATACTGTGATACTGTGTGTATCTCTACATGTTGTCTTTCACACTCCTTCCTAGCCATCCATTATTATTCATTGCCATTACTGGAATTAAGCTGACAAATCACTCCATGGACTAAGAATAATTATGTGCCTCAGAAATGAAAAAAGTTTATCCATCTGTTAATCCTCTCCGTATCTAGATGGACCAAGGCACTGAGCCAAGTGAAGGCACCAGCTCCAACCCTGGCAGCTCTCTGCTATCAATTTCTTTTGAATTTCTGCTTTTCAGACACACATCTCCCAGACCCCCCCCCCGGGTCATGGGGGCAACTGCCTGGAGATCTGCAACTTGGAAGGGCCCTGGGCCAGCCAGACTGGCAGTCTCAGCCCTGGTGCCCCCCCTTACCAGCCACTGTCGGTGCTGGTACTTGGCCACGTTTTCTCCCAAAAAATTATCCAAGCTAATGAATGAGCATGATGTGCCTCTGGATCACAGTGTTATCATGATTATTAATGGCAAGATTCTGTTACTACTAACCATTGCCATTAGCTACCAAGACCAAGATATTAGCACACAGCACTCAGAACAAGTACAGAATCATTAATGTTGGAAGAGACCTCGAGTCCAACTGTCAACCTATCACCATCATGCCACTAAACCATGTCCCTGAGCCCCACATCTATACATTTTTTAAACACCTCCAGTGACAGTGACTCCACCACTTCCCTGTGAAGCCGTTCCAATGCCTAACAACTCTTTCTGTGATTAAATTTTTCCTAATATTCAACCCAACCCTGGTGCAACTTGAGGCCATTTCCTCTTGTTCACTCACTGGTAACCCGGGAGAAGCGACTGACTCCCACCTTGCTACAACCTCCTTTCAGGTAGCTGTACAGAGAAATAAGGTTTCCCTTGAGCCTCCTCTTCCTGAGACTAAACAACCCCAGTTCCCTCAGCCGCTTCTCGTAAGACTCCCCTCACCAGCGTGTCACCCCAGGCTCGGAGCGCGCGCTGCTGCCTCAGGAAAAGGCGGAGGCAGCTTCTGACAGACCTTAATGCTTCTCTTCGCCACAGGAACCAGGACTTTGTCGTCTACCCGCGGGCTGCGAGAGCTGAGGGGTAAAACCGCAGCGGCCGAACTGGCAGACAGCTGCGACCCCAGCGCCCGCCGACGGCCTTCTCCAGACCTGTCGCCACACGAAGCACAGTCAGGGCTGAGCGCGACGCCCGCGCTGGCCGAGGGCCCCCGGGGCCCCACAGGCCACCTCGCTCGCCCCTTACCATCTGAGCCACCTTCAGCATCCCGGCGCAGGAGCGGAAATAGGCGCCGTCCACTAGCTCGGCGTCCGAGCCCGCCGAGGAAGAGGCGGCAGTGGTGGCCGGTGGGGCCGTGGCCCCTCCGCTGCTCACCCCGGTGCGGATCACTCGCGCCCCGTGAGACATGTCTCCTACCCGCGCTCCCTCACCGCCGCCCGGCCCGGACCAGCGCTACGGGACGAGACGGGACGGGACGGGGCGGGGCGGGGCGGAGAGGGGCGGGCGACAGCACGCCGGGGCTGCCAGGGGCCGGGCGGAACGCGGCGACTCCCCGCCCGCCCTCGCTGCCCTGCTGGCGCGGCTTGGGGGCGGTGGCCACGGATTGGGCGGGCGAAGAGATACCGCGGGGGCTTTCGGCCGGAGAAGTGGGGCCAGAGAGGAAGCCCGGCAGAAGGGCGCAGGAGCTCCTTCTCGGGCAGGCAGAGTGGTCGGGACCCGGCCGCACTCCCCGCAGCTTTCCGGCATGTCGGACGGTCCCGGTCTGCAGCTGGGAAACGTGAAAATAGAGACCTAGTATCTCCAAGCAGGGAGAGGGACACCTTAGTGTACACAGCAGGGTCCCGGAAGGGGAGCTCCTCCCTGAACCGGCCATGCCAGCGAGGAGCAGCTCTATTCAAACGTAGAAGACCCCTTGTCGTGTCAGAGCTTGCAGGCAATGTTCTCGGAGGGGAGCTCCTCCGGTGCTCCGCAGTGGCGGGGCCGCTGCAAACTGCATCTTCCCACACAACTTCTTTTCTCACACACACACAAAATAAAACGCACCCCAAACCTTCTGATTCATGATCTCATAAAACTTCTGCACTAAATAGGCAACGTCAGGCAGAATTGTAATGACTGCCCAAATGTCTCAGCACCGTTGTTTGAATTAAGTTATGCAGAGATAACTAACGAAACTCGGCAAAGGAAGCTACGTATTTCCTCAACTTTAAAAATAACTTGGTTTTTCTTTCTGATGTGAGATAATAGCAATAGCTGGGCATGTGCTGCTTTTATACTCATTAGAGTAGCAACTCAATCTTTTGCTGCTGTGTTCTGCAGTTAGGATTCACATTCAGTTTATATTTAGTATTTAACAGCTCCTTCAGCAACTAAGACTGTCCTAGGGGGAAGACATGGTAAGTTCAGATGATCTCCAACACAAATATGAGGATAGTGTAAGGAATTTACATGAGCGAGACAAAGTTTGCAATGTGGGCCATGGTCTGTAATAGACTAAGCAGTAGATAATTTGGGGCTTCAATAAAGCCAGCTAGTAGCTGCAATAAAAGATACTGCTTATCATACTACATTTTATCTCATGTCATTAGATATCAAAGCTACAACACTGCTCATCTCCTCAAGAGTAAAATGTCAGCTGCTAAGAAAAGTTTTGTTTTGGTTTTAAGGGTTCCTCTTCTCCTCCCTCCCTTCTTACAGTTCACATTCAGAAGCATGCATGTTTAAATGTTTCTTGCAAGCCCTGTGGAGGAAGGTTCTAGTAACTTATGTACTTCCGGTTAAGAAATGTATTTTCCTTACTTGCTGTTTCATCTTCTTTAATTCTTAACTTCTTTTGAAAGTGTATATATGACTGGGGCCCTGCTGATCTGAGTTAAGCCCCATGAAACAGAAATAACTTTAAACTAATAGAGGTAGAAGAACAGTCATATTTTCTACTCAGAAATACAGGCATGTTCTACAAACCACTGGGACAAAATCAGTCTAAAACACTGCTGAATTTCAATTTTTTATTAGTTCTTATGATATTTACTACATCTTAAGTGCATCAGGTATGATGATAAGAGGTACTTATAAATCCTTAATAAATGAAATTTGATGGCCATAAATGCACCTGTCATTTGCCTAGTGGCCAGCCCATCCCCAATCCATGACACTTACATATGTGGGTGACTTAGATTTTTCAGAGAGACTGTCTGAAACAAGTTATTTATCCTGTCAGATACCTTTATTTTGCAAGTTAATTAGCATTTTGTTTATTCTTCCAACTGTCTTTATTAAGAATTTTACTAATTATTTCATCACTTACCAGTTTTCTTTTAAACAAGGTTCCTTTCAATCTCATGAACACCAAGCAATGCCTGCAGCCAAATCTTCTTTTAATTGTTACAACCCATAGCTTCCTTATGTCCTTTATCAATATTAGAGTATACAGATGCATGCCATAACTTGCAAATCAGTATTTAAGACTAATGTGCTGGAAGAAACAGATAACCTTTTGGGTGCTTTATGACTTTCTTCAGGCCTGAAATAGGAGGTGCAAACTTCAGAAGTAATTCCAAGCTTCTACTGAGTACACCAATTTTAACTAGATAGTTGCAACACTTGAAAACCAGGCAGTTGGTACCTATGGAACAGCTGAGAAATGAGGCAGATGAAAAACAGCATGAGAAGTAAGGTAATTATCTTTCTAAAAGGAAAGAACAAGGCACATAAATTATGGTTTGTGGAAAAAAAGCAAGGCCACACATGAAGCAAGTTTCTGCCTAGTTTGTATTTTTCACAATTCAGAATTAAGTATTCAACTCACAGATTTGCCTTTGGAAGACATTCCACACATCTGCCGTTGTGGATCAGCACTTAAGACTCAAAGGTGGTAGATATTTTGCCAGAATCATTCCTGATCTGGTAAAAGAGTGGTTTTGTCCTTCGTTAATGGGTTTATTCTGACACGTAACACACAGTTTCCACACAGTATTTGGTAAACTGGATGAAAAATATTACCCTCTCTTTTACTACCTCTCTCCACCAATGTTATCTGGATTATGGCTTTAGACCACACCATCACACTTACAACAAAATCATGAAACATTTGTGCAAACACAGGCATGTTCTTTAGAGTTAGGACAGGTACATCGAATACCAGTGAAGAAAGAATTTCTATTACTACAAAGGCATTTTTACTGATGAGATTTTAATTCTGGCTGTATTTCTAGTCACATTTTATCAGTTGACACTTCAATCATTTTTATGCCTTTGATTTTTTTCCAGCAATGGGAAAGAGCATATGGGATTTTAATGACACATTTTATCTGTGTAGATAAAATGCATAGTTGGTAGCCCTTCTTCCTTCTCACAACTGGATAATTTTAGCAAGCAGTAGACAGCCTGACCTTTGTTGTACAGGCCAGAGGTAACCTACAGACAAATATAGGTTCTTAAATAATGTCTTGGCTTCCCTCACACTGAAACCCTGTGACTCCAAAAGATAATCAAGAAAACAATGTGATCAAGAACAGAATTAGCTGGCTGCTGATAAATCTTTGCTGCAGGGCACACAAGTGAGTTAAGCACACACCATTTGGTGACAGGGAGAAATAAAGAAGTTTTTTTAAGCAGTAAGACTTCTCTATTACCATCTACAAATGTCCAAATAAGTTTTTAAAAGGAAGAGAGTCCAAATCTTCTTAATCCAGAATAAAAGATTTAACAGTAGTTTTAAATGAGTAAAAAGTTTAAATAATACCACAAAATAATCATGACCTTACACTCTCCACATAATTCCTGGAAAAAATTCCTTAGGTAATTTGTATTTGAAAGTCATTTTCAAAGGCATCTGTTTTGAAAGTCATAATATTCTATCATACTTCTGCTTGACTCAAAGATATTTAAATATGAGTGTCAAATTAAAAGCTTCATTTGCTAAACTGACAACTCATATTATGCCAGCAGACAGGAAAGGAGGTAGGAAATTCTTTGTTTCTACTACTGGCATCTTGACAATTCTTCCATGGGTTTAATCTTTGTATCATTTAATAAGATTTAGAAACCCAAATTTTAATTAGGACAGATTAATGTAATAATCTGTGGAGAAAAGAACAAAATAGTCTACTGAGGAACAAAATGTTACCTTTAGTAGGTGTTTTCTGACGTTCTCAGTAGGTTAAACACTGAGCACTTAAGAGACTGTTGTCTAGACTTCTGCCTTGGAGCTTGCTGGAACTGAGAAACCTGTTAAGATAATGTGTTTCAGGCACAACGTTCCTTGCACAAGCTTTAGACCTACATTTAACAGGTTCCAAAAGCATTCTCATGATTGTGAGAATCTGTTAAAATATGCAAACTGCCAGGGTCGTCAGAATTCTTAGTAACATACATTTTACTCTGAAAAACAAATTTTAAAAAGCAACCATCTACTCCCAGTTCACAAAACATGCACAGTTGGGTCAATTATTTATTTATTGATTGATTTTGTGGAGGGTTTTTTTCTGCACAATGTCACTTATACATAATAATGAGACAGTATCATTCTTAGTTTTCATTTGCAGCATTCAGTATCAAAAGTATACCTGTAGCTTTTAAAAACTTACATTTACAAAACTGGCACATTGAGTAAGATTCATTGAAGGTTTAGTAATAACTTCTATACAAAGTCTAGAAAAATAGCACATTAATTTTAAAAGGAGCAGTATGAAACTTTATTATACAGTACAAAGTCAGAGTTAGATGTCTCTAAAGATGGTATTTTAAATAAGTATTTAATCTCCGCTTAAAATATATTTTATCAATTCTAACAGAAATGTTCCAAAAGACCTCATCCCTCTTCCAAGCTTTTGTCAAAAAGAGTATAATCTTGCATATATTTTATACTATAGAATTCATTTTAACACAATATTTACTGCAAAGTTCGTGCTTGCCAAGATATAAAGCTAAAATACGTATTTCCAGCATAGCAGGAGGTAACAACGAAGGCAAAGAACTGTAGAGAGAGGAGGAAAAAAAAATATATTAGGGAAAACATATATATTTGAGACCACTTATTTCCAAGAAAAAGTAAGTTAGGGGATTTGAAAAAAGAAGCAATAGAGGGCTGAATAAATGGTACTTTCACCTCCTTGCACTTGTGTGGTCATCACAGTCACCACTCTGTAAGTAAGCTTATATTATGTGTAGAAATATGGGCCTAGAAGCACAAAAAACATGGCGTCTTTGAACTCTCATCTCCACACTATACTGCCTCAGTATGAAGCTCACAGATTGTACTACCACATATCCTAGACATGGTGCATTTAATATCAATTACTGGTAAAGACAGGGACAGTCCATGGGACACTGTGAGCTCAAGCTTACCCTCTTGCACTGCTGCTATGTTCCAGCTCAGCTGTACCTCAGCATGGCACGCTGTGCATCAAAATAGGTCTGTTTACAGAGAAGACCTCGATTCAAATGCAGGCCCAGGTGTGTCCTCAAACAGCAGTACTGATTAGGTCAAGCTATTCCAAAGGTCCTCTACTGATCAATAAAAGTATTCTTCAGTACAAGTAACAGTGACAGCAACGACGTTGAGATATTTATTACTACTTTGTCAGAAACTGATTACAGAACACATCTTCCGTAGCATGCTAAATTTATTTTGTTTAAAGACTAAACTACAGACTATCAGTGGTGTCACTTCTGCAGTCCTTGCAGCATACATACACAGAAGCCAAATAACAGCTTTGAACTACTTCAGTTGTACTGATAAAAGTCCAATTCAGCGCCAGTGGTTAAGTTCCTGTTAGTCACTGCATGTTCTTTAAAATAGACAATGTTCAAAATGGTCTTGTGATAAGACTGGAATATTTTGTGCTGGTAACTGAACCAAATAAAGCCAACACGGCAAACAGGATCAACACTACTTTTCTTAGAGGTGAGCAACAGTAGGACAAGATAGAACAAATACAAATTACAAGAAGGGAAAATTTCAATTAGATATTAGGGAAAAAAAATGCGTTGGGAGTAATCAACCATGGCAACAGAGGACCACAGGTGTTGTCAAATAGCAATCATTGGAAATACTCAAACATCAAGCGGACAAGGCCCTGGTAGCCTGATACAAATTAGCCTGGTTTGAGTTAGCTCTGCTTTAAGGGGGAAGACAGTTGGACCAAATGACCTCCAGATGTCTCTTCCAGCCTAAAAATATTTTATGATTCTGCCAACGTTTCTTGCTTATATACTCATTGGCCTGAGTAGTCACTTCAGCTCTGAGAGCAGGGCACTCCTAAGCTGCACGCAGGCAGTAACTCCAAGCCCTCCACAGAGAGTTCTTGGCGAGTCTTGTCTAATGTAAATTTAATCTGTGGCACCAAAAACTGCAGATGATTATATAAAAGATTATTACAATAGAAAATTACAGCATCTTGCAATAATTTTGTTTCTATGGGAAAAAAACCTCCCTCTAAAATCTTTCTAACAGACTGACTGTTGGGGATGATTTGCTAAATTCTCACAAGCATCTATCCATGAAGCCCTAAATGGGTTGAGAAAGCAAGAATCTACACTTAGTAGTTTATTTAGACAGCGCCTTAGATGAACACTATTAGGAGGTATTAGAAGAGATTCCAAACATCCCATGAGACACTGAGCGTTCATGTACTTCCCGTAAAACCTGAATCGGGATGGAAGCTTATGTAGCAGCAAGCAAGTTCCTGTCAACAGCAGCAGCTGTAACAGATAAATAGTTACAAACTGCCAAGGCCAGAAGGCCCTGAACACCATGGAATGACAGGAACATAACTCAATCCAGCTGCTAGAACAAAAATGAAGCAGGTGTTCGAGTCTCTGTGTACATGGCTGTAAACAATAAGCTTCAGACTGAAGACAGGATTTGTGAATAGGCCAGAGAGGACAACTGCAGAAGCATGAACAGTCAAAGTAGTTGTAATTTGGAATTACTGTATACAATTGAATTTAACTACTGTTGAAACAACACGCAAAAAATTCTCTTACAACTCCCTTCATTTAGCTCGAAAATGCCTTCACCTACTCAGAAAGTGACAAAGCTCTTCAAAATAAAAAAGTTGACTGCTTTGGATTTCCAAATATAACTAGTAAGACAGTAATGCCAGGCTAATTAATGATTTGCATCCCCTTTAAAACACTGGGAAGTTGTATGATTTTTCAGGCATTGCCCATCCAGCTCTGAAGAAAGATTATCAAAAGGTGAGGCTGTACCAGGAAGTTTACTGTAGAAACAGCAGTACAGCTTCAGGACCTTCCCAAAGGTGCTGTGTATATGGCTCAGCCCACAAAAGCTAAGTCCATCTTATCCACAGATGTGCAAAATTAGCTGAGTTCATTTAAACTCCTTTTGAAGTTGTCCAAGTGCATTGGGATGACTTGGTGCTCACTCAGTATTTGTATGCTCTGATGTGCAGGCCAGACAGCTATTAATAAATGGGAACAGGCAAGGGAGAAAAGCAGTATGATCTTAAAAACATCACAGCCTTTTCGGATGTGATTGTTATTACCTGGTGGACTTCTAGTCACATTCAAAACCTGTGAACTAAATTACAGCTACCTATAGGTTTTATGTGTGAGCTTCTAGATCAGTATGCAGCTTTTAAAAATCCAGAATGCATACATTTCAATCTGCACTTCCAGAGTGCTTTCTCTGGATATAACTTTACTGGACATAGAATTGATTTAAACAAAAAACTCACTGATGAAGCAGCCCAGCTGTTGTAATTGTGACTGTCCAGTTCTTTGGTAACTGAAGATGCATCTACAATGGCAGCAATGAGGTACAAAACAAAGGCACTTCCATTAAAACACAGACCCTGTTGAAAAAACAAACAACATAAGAAATTAACATGCACATACATTTGTTACTATTTTCTATTCCAACATTACAAATCTTCATCTGAAACACAATGTACACAACAAATGCGATTCTTAACTATTTTTACCTTCTTCCAAGTTTCTTCCTGAAAGATTAAAATTTAACTGCTTATTTTGAAGGTCCATAAACATTTGGGGCAAACTGTTCTCTTCATCACATTAAATCCAAAAAAGTCTTAAAGCTGGTGTATTGTGACTTCACAAAAGTGAAAATAAGGACACAGTTTGGTTATCACAATCTAAGTGTTAGGCAGTAAGAATATGACAGTACATGAAAAAAAATGAAACTGAACAAAACTGCACTTGGATTACATTTTTAATCTACACAAACATACACCGTAGGAATCAATGAAGAATATTTATAAAGCTTCCAACTCTTTATTTTCTCCTCTTCTGAAGGAGATAAAGAGGGCGTAATTTTTTCAGTTGTATTCTTCCATCTTTGTTTGCACTCCAGAGTGTCACACAAATATCATAACCCTTAACTGTTGCCTCAGTTGTCTCTAAATGTTGCCATACTGGTGCATTTCCAACTTACTAATTTCCATAGTGTGACCCTGCAGATGTTTAGGAAAATATCCCAACTATTCACTATTGAATTCACTAGTCACCAACTCTGACAGAACCCGAGAAGAGAGCTGCAGCCCAAGCAGAGTTCAGAAGGCAGTGACAACGGCTGCATCCACATCAGCAATTCCCTCAGTGCGCCAAAGCGTGGATGAACAGCTTGAAGTGGCTGGTACGGAAACTCCTCACATCCACCCCCAGGAAATTTGATTCTGGCAGAGTTTACTTCAGACTCAGTGGAGTCTGTCCCACTGTCACACACCCCCATCACACACAAGTTCAAAACATTCTGAAGGGAAGTCATTCCCCAAACATGTGCTTTCTCAACTGCAGGCCCCTCTGGAGAGCGGCATGCTGTGCTGATGTCTATCAACAGGTCAGTCTTCGGGTCACTACTGCCTATATGAGATTTGCCATACAAAAAGCCGTCTTACAGTTTTCAGAGCAGGCTGAAGGGCGTTCATGTCCTCCTGTGGTTCTTAAGTCCTCGCAACTTCAGGGCATTTGGAAGAAAGCCACTTAGATTCACCTTTCCCCAGGGAACCTCGGGCAGTGCCTTGGCACTCAGACAGAGTCCAAGAGCTTGTACTTGAGGTTTGATGCACACACTCAAAAAAGAATGGGGTTCATCTCACATATATCAGTTGGTCTAATAAAAGGTGTCACTTTTTTTGTCTAAGCATTACAGTAATAAAATACAAAACTGTCAATTTTAGGATAAGATGTCAACAACTGGCAGGTTCAGTCACTGATTTTTGAACTCAAATTTGATTGCCTAGAGTATTTGTGGCTGTTATTTTTAGATTTCTCATTTCAAAACAACTCAATTACCCTGCAAAGCTACAAATCCCTGCAATATCTTGTCATGTAGAAAAGAAAAAAGCACATAATTTTTGAGAAGTGCTGCTCTGGGAAATCACACTGTTGTGGAAGATGGAATGCAATAGAAGCTGATTGGGCCTTTACTGCCAATATATTACTCAAACCAAATGGTTCATGCTAAATTACCATCTGCTTCTTAAATTCGAACTTACCAGATTTTTAAAGTTTCCATTGATTGTTTTAGCAAAGAATTTGCACTATTAAGGATAGTCAGTTTAGAAGCACATCCTTTCGGTTAATTTGCAGTAAAAGTAACTGCATCTTAAGCAATTTGGTAATGTGCTTAACCTGCAGAAAGTGAACTTATGACAGAGAAGTCCAGATGCAATTTTGGATGCTGCATACAACAGGCACAGTTTGAGCTAACTGTCGCCTAAGGAAGCAGAGCAGTAACTAGCAGAGACTGAAATTCAGGATACATCAGAGAATAGGTGGGTGTAAACTCACTCACTCAAAAAGGTGTGTGTGTGTCACTCAAAAAGGTGTGTTTATGCTCTCTTGAACAGAGACATTAATAACATCTCTCTGAAAACAGACTCAACATTCCTCTTGGCCATCCAGGAGTGGAAGAGGTCCAATTCAAAGGCTGTTCCCAACAACTCTTTTAAAACAAGCTGGAATGCAAACATCTTTTATTTATTATGAATCTACTTTCTCCTCATATTGCCCTTTACTATTAAAGGAGACTACCTTTAGGACCCACATTTATAAACATATTGTAGATAAGATCACATAACTCATAGCAAGAAATACATTCAAAATGAAGTAGAAACAAATCAAATACTCCAGTTTGTCTACCACATAGATCAGAGGCTACTCATATATGTGCAGATGCTGTCTGATAACAGTGTTAAACTGATGAAAGAGAGGTAATGACTAAAGCTGTATTCAAATGGATATAAAGATGCTTTCCCTTTGAAAGTAGTTTACTTACATCTAATGCAATGGGAAAAAAACCCCACACCTTTAAATGTACCCAAACACATTATTGCTGTAATTGAAATAATCCAACAATTCTATAGCAGTGTTACAGCCTTAATGGTAATTGCTGGTCATGAAACTTGAAAATGAAGAAGCTATCTGAACATAATCCTGGTTGTTCCTATTAGTAATTGCTATAGCTAGCTATTACAGCAGCAAATGGTAAGATGAAAATAGTATTCAATTTTAGTCACGTACATAATATATCTGATAACAAGCTGTTTGCAACAAAGAAGTCAAATATATTCTGTTACAAAAATAACAAAATTCTAGTCAATAATCTTTAGGTAGTACAAGAAGAAAAAAAAAAGACAAAAACAACCAACCAAAAAAACCCCCACAGAATCTCACTCTTATCAGACAAATGCAAGACTAAAATTTGTAATAATTCTTGGATGGGCCACAAATAGCTAGTTGGCTGAGATGACTTTTAGGATCTATTACCCTGAACACCAGCCTGATATAAAAGTCATGTAAGAATATACTGTTTAGAGGTACAGCTAGCCAGGTTTCTTCAAACCACAAAAACTATGAAATTTTTCTGTAGTTGTATTAGCTGTAATGCACCTGAGTTGCACTTAATCTTGAGCTAAAATCAAATGATTACATGGCATGTATTTACAAATATATAACTATAATTTTCAGTGCCATTTTCACATTAAGTCATGTATGGATTGTCAAGACTGTTGCAACCTCTGAACCACCTTTCGTTTTGTTTTACAAGAGGAATATTCATGTTTTAAGAGCCAGGGCTCCCCTTCCAATTTATGGTGTTGATTTAAGTAGGGATTTCTGCTGTTTAAGCCACATGGCCAGGTCTGTTAGCTGAGAGACAGCAACAGACTCATTCTTCATAGGATGTAATCAATCACTACAGGAGGCAAAAAAAAAAAAGAGGCCACTGTTCTGAGTATCAGTCGCAGAGACATTATTAAAAAATCATCAACTGCTGAAGAAAATGGTGAAACATCACAGGAAAAGTGTCTTAATAGTGTCTAGGGAGTGTGAAGGTTAAACATTGCACGTATGCAATCACACAGTAATTAGGGAGAAATCTGCAAAAGCACAAGTACGCTTGGTTAACTGCACCCACAAAATGCACCAATATTTTATTCTCTTCATAAACCAGCAAACCTGAAACAAAAAAGAAAGGGTGTATTTACCACTGTGGTCCATGGCACCTGTGGGATCCTGGTGTAGGTCATTGTCATGTAGATGATCAGAAAGAAGACAGTGAGAACCCAGTAAAACACAGCTACAAACATCACCCAGCCAAAGGCTGGATATAGGAAATACTCTGTTCCAGCAATCAGGGTCCACACCAGCAGCCCCAATACCTGCAAAAGTCATGGAGAAGAAAGAAAATTGTTACACAGTCTTATAGCCCATACATTTGTTCAAGGTCAAGGAACAACACCACTGCCATGCACATAACCATTTGATGGACTAGGTTGGGATGATACACTGACACTGTCAGAATACTAATCTAACAAAAAAGGAGATCATATAAAACTGTTCTTGCTGTGACAGGGTGTCACTGAGGGAAATGCAGCAACAGTGACAAAGCATCTCAGTGTTCATTTAGTTCACCTTTAACTATTAGGAAGCCATAAGTGCAGTGGTTTTACAGATATCCCTTAAAAGGATTTTTTATTGTAGCCTACTATCTTATGTGCATGAAGTGAAATAGTACCATTTTCCAGTCAGTGAAGTCACTTTAGAAACAGAAGCCTGTGAATACCACTGGGATCTTCAGGTCCCATCTGCCACAGCCATAGGTAACTAAGTAGCTGGAGTCTAGTTCAAAATGGTCCACATCTACTCCATGGACTGACAGGCACCACAGACAAACAACTCCTACAACTCCCTATTATAAAAAATGGTAGCAAAATATCAACAGCCACCACCCCTGTAATAAGTTACTGGACCAGAGCAAGTCAGGCTGGGAATGTCATTATATTCCACAGTTCTTAAAACATCTCCCAGGTGACCTGACCCTAAGTTATAGACAAGAACTCACATTCAAACAAAGTCCTCAAGCAAACCAGCCCAGGGGGAAAAAACCAACCAGCCAAACTACCTCCTGATCCTGAATCTCGCAACCTGTTCACATCTAAGACGTGAAGAAATACATGAACCAGAGATTTTAGCAGTATCTCCAATCTTTTGTAGTGTTAGGTCATCTCCAATGCATTAAGATGTATGAGCAGCAAACAAAACAAAGTCCAAGTCATACGCCACAGGAAGAAAAAGTCGTGTGTTTTGCAAGTTGTCCAGCAATTAGAAAAGTCTTGATTATAAAAAGAAAGGGATATTTTATACCTTGTAACTCCTCTACAATGCTCTAGGGATACCCCACCTGGAGTACTGCATTCCACTCCGAGGCCTCCAACATAAGATGTGGATCTTTCAGAGCAGGTCCAGAGGAGGGCCACAAAGGTGATCAGGGGGGCTGGAGCACCTTCGCTATGCCAACAGGCTGAGAGAGTAGGGATTGCTCTGGCTGGAGAACAGAAGGCTCAGAGGGGACCTTACAGCAGCCTTCCAATACTTTAAGTGAGCCTACAGGAAAGATGGAGAAGGACTCTTCATCAAGAAATGATGAAGCAGGAGAAGCAGTAAAGCTTTTAGAACTGAAAAAAGGTAAGTTTTAGATTAGATATAAGGAAGAAATTCTTCACTATGAGGGAAGTAAGACACTGGAGTAGGTTAGGTTGCCCAGAGATATGGATTCCCACCCCTGGAAGCATTCAAGGTCAAGCTGGATGGGGCTTTGAGCAACCTGTTATAGTGGAAGGTGTCCCTGCCCTTGGCAGGGGGGCTGAAACTACCTGATCTTTAAGGTCACCCCCAACTCAAACCATTCGATGATTCTATGAAAAACAAACAATAATCCAAACCCCACTATATACACTTTACTGGAGTCAGATGTGGCAACTAAAATTCTTACATTTGAATCAAAGCTCCTCTCTTTCTGCTATCTGGACTACGGTGAAACTGCCTAGCAGTGAGAAAGGAGAAAGGTAAAATTAAAGCAAATAGCAACACACTTATTTAGCAGACAATCTAAAGAATCTTCTATAGTAATATTCTGTCTCCAGCAGTGGCTAGTATCAGATGTCTGAAGAAATATGTTAAAGAACAGACCATGCAATAATAATATATCCTTGGACTACCTTCCTCAGCTCTCAGGAGCATGCAGTGGAAGGACTTCCTGAGCCCATGATGGGATCTATGACAAACAGCTTCTGACAGAAGATGATGGTTTTGCTATAGCTTCATTTGCACAAGAGCTAATCCTATTCCCGTGCAAGTTGTTGGCCATGGACCCATTTACTCGTCTATTGCAGAGATGAATATATAAACATTAATGATAAATCTCTAAGCATTATAGACAAGACAGAACTAAACTACTAAACAAAAGTTTATTGTAATTGGACCTGGTAACTTTCAGCAGCTATCTGGTATGTTTCCTTTGTCTTCAACTTAACCTTCAAATTACCCAAACTTAATTTGGCCCTCAATTTCTTGTCCTGTGTGTTCACAGTATATTCCTGTGTGTTATTTGTACATTCATCCACACCTGCAGCATGCATCCATAAATGGACCACACAAGTGTCTGTTTCACAGAGATTTTTTTGGTTTTGCAATACAGAAAGCACATAATCGTCCTTTTGAGAGCATTTTTTCCACTGTTTTCACCAATTCAGCAATTTCTCTTTAATAGGAAGCCCTAGAATTTGCTCAGACTGGGATACAAATTCCTACTTTCTGCAGCACACCAGGGGAGGGCAGCATTGCCTCACAAGAACAGTTCAAATAGCATTACTGGGTAGTTCAAAATATACATTATTCTTTAATCCAAAGTTATCAGTTCAGCAACGGTTCCAATAGCTCATTTTAATTCTAGTTCTAACAACATTTTACTTACGGTAGCAATTCAGTTAATAATGCCTCAAATTGGACAAACTACCCATAATTACATTAAAAACCAACTTAATTTTGGTATAAGACCTGCTTTAATATTAAACAATCTTCATACACTGTTTAGCTAACAAACTATAATTTTCTTAGGATACAAAGTTGCTTTTCATTGTGCCCACCTACTTTAGTCCAATTTTAAATTCACCATGCAGAAATTATACCCATGAATAATTGGTCTCATGCTGGATGAATTATTAAAGATAAGATTTATCCTACATCTGAATAAATAGTAAAATACTAAGAACAGAAATGTCCAAGATGTTACAAAGAAAACACAGAAATTAAACATTATTAAACACTATAACCTCCTGGCACTAGTGCTGGTTTTAGAAAGCTTTTAAAAATAGAAGCAGACTTTTTCATAAAAAGCACAGGATTATTAAAAATGCTTAATACTAAATTCAACACAAATAAGATTGATATGAAAACCTCATCTTATATAATGGATTATTTCTGGAAAGAGTATAGTTTCAGAAGCAGCAAATTATTAAAATTTAAAAGAAAAAATCTGAGGTTACATGAGACCACTAATCTTACATTAACGAAGTTAGAAAGACATTAACTGGAGCACTGGTATTCTCACTGGTCAGTGTTCTTCCCAGTAATATTCTAAACTGGTGTCATCACCCCTCTTTCAAGATCATTTCAATATTTACCCAGCTGTACATCCCACATGTTCCAAAGAACTGCTTTTAATGTATTGTTTTAGCTAGCTTGTATCAATTTATCTAAGCAATTGAGATGCAGCACAGATGTTACAGATTTATATTCTTAACCAGTTCTTGGTTCATATGCATTGTAACTTTGATGGGTTGCATATTAGAATGCATCTGACATTTCCACTTAGATCCAGATAACTCTTACTGCATATTACTGGAGCTGTCAGGCTGAAATAATATTTCAGATTTCTTGATTAGACTTGAAAAGGTCGCATCAGCTCATGGTCAACAATTCACTGTGTGTAGTTAAATGATACAGCAAAAGGTTTTATTTTATATGTAAACATACACAAACTGATTTAAAGTTCACACTGTCAGCATCCAAAATACCTAAGGATTCAAAGGAATACAGACACCTAGACAAGTCTTTTGTGATTAGCTTGTCTTCTCAGCATGTTAAATACTGAGGTAGCTTCTGCAGCGTTAAAAGCCTGCCTCGGAATATTCTGACTGCCCCTTAGATTACACATTTGCTGTTCTACAGATCAGTGCAAACTGGATGACACTTGTGCCTCTGCGGGAGCCAACAATGCCACTTCTCCTGCCAATTTGATAACAAACCTCCTCACTGGGAATAACTGGACTATATTCAAATGACATCTCAATGAGCATCTAGTGTACAGAACCTGGCAAGTGACTGATAGGTATGTGATACAGTAAAGCAAGGACTAGCAACTGCAATACCTGGGGAGCGCCCACAGTAATTCAGCATGCACAGACAGTACACAGCTACCTTCACTGCTTCAGATCAGCTGAAAGACAGGGCAGAAAGCTCCCTCCACTCAGTAACTGGAAAGGCCTGTTTTGTGTTATGACCAGGTATGCTAAAGTAATGGCTAAGTATTCTGAGATTAATTTATGAGCAAGTCACAATACGCTTATTCAGAACTGCAGGAAGATACTACACTCCTGTCAAAAATACTCTGAGAAAGGGAAGAAAAAGCACCATGAAGACTTAAAACAATGCATGTGGTAGTCCATGAAAGGGTATGCTGGGTCCTGGTACTATAAAGGTGCTCCACCAGCTGGATCTAGTTTTTCAAGTCAGATGGGAAGTAGGGATTTCACTCACCAGTACATGATAAAGGCAAGCAGTTTACCCTTGCCTACTGCAGTCTCTGATTTCACCTCAGACATCTATTTTGTGATCACTTGGCTGCTGCTTGATCAGGTACCACCATTACTAGAATGCATTAATATGTCAAATGTACTAATGCATACTTCAGCAGTTGGCAGATACCATAAAAAGGAAATAACTTTGTAACAAAGTCCAATATTATTGACTGTGCAGGTTTAAAATTAGATGCTTAATTGCATATTCAAACCCTTAAATAAGTGCCATAATTTTTCTGCAGTGCTGAGAACTTTGAAAGTATTGGACAATTTAGTCACTTAAAAGAAAAAAAAAAGGCTTTGTTGCCTAGTAGATGAGACATCTTGTCTCATGTCATTAGTAGAAATCAGCAGGTATGAAAGCAGGTGTGAGCTTGAATCTGTGCATCCAGTTTTGCTTTTTGAGGCACTTTGAAAACTGCAGAATTTAATTCTTACTTGCAAACTGTATTTTAGAAAGATGATGATGTAGTGAATCTTCTCCAGTGACACCAGTGTTGCAAATTCTGCAGCATTCATCTTGACTAGTTAGCTCAGAGACACAGTTTAAAATGTTTATGCATCCCTTTCAAAGGAAGAAATCTCATTGTGGCATAACTGACAGGAATAAAAAAACCCCAAGGCTTGAGCTTCATGAAATAAAATAATTTACACAGAAACAACAACAACAATGATCAAATAACAAATAATCTCAAACAAACAAAAAACCGAACAAACCTATTTGGCATGTTTGACTAAAGCTTGTTCTACTCTTTATCCTAGTGATGCTTCCTAGGACCACTTCAGTTCTCTGTATG
This sequence comes from Galbula dea, assembly GCA_013399015.1. Lineage (NCBI taxonomy): Eukaryota > Metazoa > Chordata > Aves > Piciformes > Galbulidae > Galbula > Galbula dea. Next base: position 586,844 of record VWZX01001930.1, on the reverse strand, counting down.
CATAAACACTGTAAGATTCATATACAGTTGCTACTTGCACAGATGTAAATGGTGGTAGAAGGAGACTAGAAGGAGTAGTGCATTTGTAGCAACAACTGTCTCCTCTACACAAGCCACCTAAACATGGAGAGAACCCAGCAAGTAGAAAGCAAGACATCTTGTCTCTCATTCCCAACAAATTGTCTTATATTTGACAGGTACAGAATGATTTTTTTTTCCTTACAGCTATGGCTAAATGGGGTAAATATCTGCGCTGCACTTAAATACTGCCTTTAAATCGGAGGGTTTGTGCTCCCATACACGATCTAGGAAGTACCATACAACAAATCCGCCTTCTGTCCTTAGAGGGAGCACAGTCCCTATGTTTTCAGCAGGCAGCCCTTGCGCAGGCTTCGGAGGCTCAGCAGGAACATCAAAGCGGCAACTCGCATACAGCACCAAAGCCCTGCGGACTGAACGGCAACACTCGAAAAAAGCGAGGTATATCCAGAAATCTTTCACAAGGGTTATGATAAGTTAGAATGTCCGCACAAAGCAACTTTGATAGGTTCACTTCCATACTGGGTAACATAGCAACATCAAACATAGGTTCATCCACAAAATACGAGAAATACGGATTATTAATTTGTTTTACTTGAAACCAAACAAACCCAAAGGAAACCAAAACAAACCCCACCAAAACCAAACAAAACCAAAATAAAAACTCCCAAACCCACAAAACTCTTCCCTACTATTAAGGAAACTGTATTTTCACATCCATAGAGGAAAAATGCCTAAGAACAAAGGTGAAAGCCTACAAGTACTGGATAAATCAATCAAATATCAATCCAGACAAAATAGAAAAGTATAAAGACCTTGTTTGTGCTGCAGTCAAGGAAAAGGTAGTAAGCATGTTTCAAAATTTGGCTTTTAAAACTGGACGGATTCAAACTTAAATAAGATTTCTATTAACACTGAGCAAAGATGTAAAGACAACGAAATTCAAAAACATCTTTCATCTACATTTTTAGAGATAAAAGATTCTTAAGCATCTTTGAAATTTCAAGGACCATGTTAATGTACTCTCTACTACTTTAATCACTATACTGCCTTAGCCTACTGCTTCTCTTTCCCACTCTCACTTGTTTAACACAAAACATTATAATCAGTTGACATCAGCTGATCACTTATCATCTCCGTTCTCATTACCAATAACACTCTATATCACTTTTCCTCCATAAGAATTTGGTGTCATCAGAAGTTGGAAGCATTTATTTTGCCAAGAGCTCCCCAGCGGAGGTGAGGTTTGTGATTCACCTGAACTTTCTTCTAGTTAGACGCTCCCACAGAAGGGACTCAGGCTCTACATATACACAGAGAAAAAAAATTATTTGAATTCTACATGTTTTTACAGGTTGTATACCAAATACAAGAAAAGGCTAGTGTAGTTCCTGAGACCTTTTGGAGTCTTGCTTTCCTACTATAATTAGAAAAACCACAGTGCTCACAGAAACATGGCAGTGGTCATAATGGACACGCCAATGAAGTATTTTATCATTTCATACAGTACAACTCTTAGAGGTCAACTGAGTAGCAGCTACAGATCTCAAGTCTCTCCTACCTTTGAAAACACTACTATTCATAACAAAACTGCAAAATTCAGTCTGTTCTACTTTCACAGAATTTTTTAAAATTGTCTGAATATCTTTTACATTATTTTCAAGCAAACAGTTTCAGCACTGAATCTCCCCACAGGTTTTCAAACTTTGTCATGTTCTTGGCTCTGTGGCAGCACCAGTAAGCACCTCTCGCTACAGACCAAACACAAGGGCTTGAAACACTGGCAATACTAGCCATCACTTGAAAGAACCCACCCCCCTGGTTTTTTAGGATATGTTTCCTAAGAAAGAAAACTCCTGGAAACAGCATGTGACAAAATATGCTCCGGAGGTACTTCTTCATTAAAGACAGAACTCTCTTACTCAATAATTTAGTCCAAATCCTATTACAAGCTGCACAGAAAAACCTCCTGACTCAGCCCTGAAATGGGTCATGGCCCACAGGTAGACATCCCATTCAATAGGGATCATGCCTATTCCGGAGTGAGAATTCAGATCAAGCTCTTCAACAGCTGATGGGCCTCCAGTGACTTTCCCAGAGCTCAGGGAGCAGCAAAGCCCTCCCACACCTATGCTTTTGGAAGAGTCTAAAAGCACCTCTGCCTTTCCAAAAAAAAAACCCTCAAAACCCAGGTATCAGACCTTCCCACAGCCAAGCCAGAAGAGAAGGGCTATCTCCTGATGCTCAGGCCATGACGCTCACTATCCAGAGCAGCCATGCAGTGAAGATGTACTGAACTGGCCACAGCATGTGTAAATATGGGTATCAGCTTGCACGGGCAGGATTCACACTGAGAGGCAGAGCCAGCTTGCAGCAGTTCACAAGAAACTATAAAGTCTCACTGGGAAGAGCAAAGAGAGGGAGGCAGCTAGTGGCTGGCATGCAAGCGGAAAACTTCTTTTTCTGCTCAGAACAGGTACTGCAATACTACAGTGTTGCCTAGGCATACAGACAACAGTAGCTGAGCAAAATACAGTAGCACATCTCAATTTCATGTTACCTTAATGAGCCAACCATCCACTAAATGAATAAATCACTAAGGTACTCCTTCTCTAGCCTCCATTGTTGACTCCACTGACCACACTGCAACTTATGTGTGAGGAGTCTTCTGTGAAATGATGCTTTGGCTCACTGCAACTGACAGTTAAGAAAAATAACTCAGTGGTGGGAGAGACTAAGAAAACTGTACTGTCCATCCCAGCTGCCTACTGCAATGCTCAAACGTTGCTCCACCTGAGAAATATGTGTGGAATGCGTGAAACCAAAGGTAGGACCAGTGACACAGACCAGGAGGAACTCACTTAAATTAAAAAAGCAAGAGATGTTTTCTGGAAAACACAGACTATCCCATCTCCCATCAAAATTGTGAAATCACTACAAAACAGTTTATTTCACAGTTTCTCAGGAACTTTTGTCTGAAAAAAAGAATAAGAGGTAAGTCAGTGGATATTCAGAAGGTAAAGAAGAAATAGGACTGTGCTTGGGTTGTAAATGTTGTTCTATGTGATCAAAAACTCCAATAAAATCTAGCTTCTAGCAAACTGCACATTTAGATTTTCCAGAGCAGAGAAGAATCTTGTTATACATGCTCCCTCTTACACTCCCCCCTACATTTTGAGTATCAGTCATCAGAGACTGAATACTGGACTAAACACACCACTGACCAGATCCATTATAACAGCAGTTACTAACTTTTGTTTTATTTTGCCTAACCACCTGCAGGAGATCCTGGCAACTGACTGCTGGAAGCTGCAAAGAGTTAATAGAATAGGATGGGAGGACTACCTGTCATATCAATATAGCATTTACTTCTAAAGTAGAATTACGAGGAATAATGTCAAGCAATGGTGAAGAAATTGGCTTCAATCATATCATCACAAAATCTATCTTCTCAGCAGAGCAGTGGTTGATCATTAACACATCATTAAAATGTGTACAAAGCAGAAAGATTGGTCCTTGTCCCAGGGCACTTTCCACATTAAATGCTTTAAGGTTTGAGGGCTGCATTCAGGAGCACACTATTGTTTAGTGATGCCTGTAAATTCTAACTTAACACTTGTCTTTTGCCTGAGGATCTGCACACATGGAGACATTTATGTAGGTTACTGTGCACTACGCATATACTAACTTCTGCATCCTTGCTGACACAGTGCTACCCATCATTTTATTTACACAGCTGCAGCAGAAGACACTGCCTCATCTTTGCCCATAACATTTTACTATCTAATGAAAGGACTTTTGTGAGCAACATAGTGCGATGGGCCCATTCCAGGTCAGTCAGAACAAAGACCAGCAACCAGCCTCAGAGCTGCTGCAGCTGAGCAGGAATACGTTGGCTACTGTTATCAGCAGCTCTATCAGGGCCACAGTTTAATGTGAAAATAAACAGAGGTGGTGCAAAACACCACAGAAGACAAACAGCCTGTCCTAAAAAGCACTTAACTCACCTCTCTGGGAGGGCACACAGTGAAACAGTTGGAAGGCAATGGCCTCCACAGTGCTTAACTCTAAGCCTGACCTCAACACAAGGAGACTGCCTGGCCTCTTATTTAGAAATCATGAGGGATATGAATAAAAGGAACACTGCTGCTCCCTTTTCCTTCCAGTTCAGGGAGACATGGCTGTGGCAGGGACTACTCCCACCACCTAGCATCTCCTAAAAAGAAACACCTTGCTATTGTACAGTAATGCTGTTGATTTCAAATTCAGTCTCCACAGTTTCCTGACAGAGTTGGGAGAAGTGGTACTGCTGCAGCAAACACTGCAGTACTATGGAGCTAGGAATTACTCACTGGAATTCCTGCTATGCTTTGCTCTTCAGCAGCTGAGAAAGCAAAACGTTAAATAAAAGCACGTTAGATCCAAACAAAAAAGAATCTGCCTTTTCAGTTACTTTCTCAAGAAATTTCACTTAATGCTGCTTTCAAGTGTGAATTTTAAAGCAGACAGCTATAAAGCAGAACAGTTACACAGACACACATGGCACAGGATACATATTTCTTTGTTTCCTAGTGGTTGATTTTGTGCAGCCTCTAGAGTGTTTTTTCGGGGGGGGGGGGAACTTGAAGATTTGGTACAAACACCTTCAGATCAAAACTAGCAAATACATTCCATACTCCATTAATTTTCTTTTCAAAAGCCTGGTTATAAATGATCAAGATAGGTGAAACTACAAGGTTAAGTGGGTTTGTATTTAATGTTCAAATATCAATGCATTTTGAAGCTCTGAGTAGAAGTTGTGGCTGACTTCTTCCAGAAGTAACATTCACAAGTAATTGCCAGAGTTGGAAGGGACTTTAAAGATCACCCAGTTCCAATCCCCCTGCCTAGCAGGGACACCATCCACCAGATCAGGTTGCCCAGAGCCCCATCAAGTCTTGTCTTAAAAGCTTTCAGAGATGGGGCTTCCACAACCTAGTTGGTCCTCTAAACAGTCCTGTCCCTGCACATGCAGTAGAGAAACAAAAATACATCCTATGTGACCCATATGAGATGCAGAGTTATTAATTATTTGAGTTGATAGGACTCAAAAATAAATATATTTATTTCATACAACGCTGTACAATTACATTGATTTCAATTCTAAAAGATCTTACTACTACAAAATTATGTTCAGATTTTTGAGCTCATATTAGTAGGGAACACCAACCACTTGGTGGAAGGACCTGGAGTGGGCTTGCAGTGCTTCTTTGTGGCAATTTGGAAAAAAAAATAAAAGAAAAACTATACTGCTATACTAAGAGGCTTTTCGAACTCTTGAGACTTGAGGCTGAGATTTTGTAAAGGAAGAACTTTCCTCACATTAAGAAGAATTTCAGCTGATGATGAATTTCATATCTGAAGACAGAAAGGGTTTCAGGAGTGCAGCTGCAGTTTATGGGATAGGATCTGCCCCCTGCCAGTTTAAGGTTTAGGGTGTTTCTTGGCTGGTGCAGATGACAAGCTTAACATACTACCTTTTGTTTGCAAAAATGTAGCAACTGGCTCACAAACATATGGGATTTTTTCATAAAAGGACTGCAGGACTTCAAGTCAAGTAGCAGAGATGTATTTCTGGAGGTAAAGACCATGGCATACCCCTTGTGCTCTGAATACTATTTCTCCTTTATAAAGCACATATACAAATTGTGAGTGCACAAATTTAATCTGCTGCAGACACTGAATACATCTTTGTCTTCATACTTTTTGGAAGATTACTGTGAGAAAATTATTTCCTTTGCACAGAAAAATTAGAAAAAAAAAGACTATTAGCTTGAGTATTCTCTAACTATCAGTAATCTCTTTTTACTTTTTATTTTATTATTTAAACTGGAAAAGCTCAGAAGTAGATTCTGAGTTGAAAAGATACAGCATCCTATGTGTCTGTCTGAATGTGTCTTCCTCAATGTGGCTATTTATTAATATTTTTATTACTACAACTGTTGTTGTTTCCTAATAGAACATGATGGTAGGTAGGGTTTGCTCTTTTGTTCTAATACTCTCATATAAGTGAAAAAACATCCTTCTACCTTGATCATTCCTCTTTTTTCTACATACAAACTTCTCCTCTGGAAGAAGTTTTACAGCACTCCATCTTCCTTCCTCCCATCTTTGCTGTAGGGATACAGATCCTACGGGCAGAAAAACACCAGCTTCCCAGTAAATGGCAATGATTTCTATAAGTTACTTTCAATATTCAGTGCATGTCTCCATGTAAAACATATCCCAAAAGAAAGTCATTATGCCATCGTTTGCATGTTGATGAGGTGAACTATTTTTAAAAGAGAATTCCTAACAATGGTTACTTATGAATTATGACTTATTTTTTATGTAGTCCACTTTGTTTAAATGGTGTCAACATTATCCAAGAGAACAATGCTGTACACAGCTGCTTTATTAATAATGTCAGTGGCTCTACGCTGCTATTTTTACATCTCCATCTTCCTGTTAGGCCATGTAAATAGGGATGCCTATAATTAGCAGACACACAGCATTGTTTCACAAATCTTAGCTGCTACATTGAAACAGAAAGCTCACTACTTCTTTGGTAATAAGTTTTATTTTGCCCCACAGTTAAGATACACAGTCGTAAAGCCAGATACGATGCAATGGAAAAATCAAAGAGACTATCTGTTAAGAAAGCCTGCATTCTACATCCATTTAAACATGAGGAAAATGTTAACTGATCATTGAAAAAAGGAAAAAAAAATACTACATTTTACAATGAAAGTATCTTTTGATTTCCAGCTGAACACCACAGACATTGGTGTTGTACAATACAGAATTTTTTCTCGCTGTGAGACAAAATCCTCTAGCAACCAAAAGTTGAAGCATTTCCCTTGCCTGACAAACAGAAGACATGGGAAACTAAGTGCATCTAGCTCTGTTGTTTTCTGCCTATTTAGAAGCTTACTGTACCTCCTGACTGTTTCTGTATGAAGTTCTAAATATAATTGACAAGAACCTTACTTAAAATTGTTGCCAGATCAACTGAACAAGAGATAATCACAAATACTAACGCTGCTTCTGACAACAAACTATGCTTCTTTTTTTTCTTCTTTCTCCTTTTTTTTATTTCTCTTTTTTCATGATAGTAGTAGAAAGAGTTCACTTTGAAAGTATGAGGAAGAGGAAAAATCCAGAATTAAGTTTTCAATAGAGATTTATTTAATAGTTGTCACCGTTTTCAGAGAAGTTTAGGGTACAAATGCAACTTTAAGATGAAGGATTATATGCAAGTGAAAAGATTCATTGGACAAGCATGTAAAAAGACACTGCAGAACAGTCATGCTTTTAGAGAAGTCTTTCTTACTGTGCTCTGTAACTTTATTTTTAAGGTGGAAAAAAAAGTCCACAAGCCTGAAGGGCTTCCCACAACCTGACTGCTCTCCATAATAAATACTCAAGTGGTGCATGCAGCATAAGAGAACAAAGTAAAAAGCTCCATGGGATACCTGACACTTGAAATTCAAACTACCCAAGTCATAAATTAAGTATATGTGCCTGTGTGTGAGGCAGGGTATAATTGTTCTCCAACCGCTTCAATGGCCCTTGTGTAAATAAAGAACAAAACAACTGGTTACAAATGCCAGCTTTCTAGAGCAAGGGGAAAAAGTATCCAATCAAGAAAAAATATGCAGAGCCTGAAATATTGGCATATTCAGATTTAAATAAGTGAGCAGAAACGATTTCATGTCCCTCAGATGTCTGCTGGTTTTTTTGCCAGAGGTTGCCACCCTGCAAGGTTGACTGCGTACAAAGCTGCTCCTGAATTACCACCACACTCTACTGCCCTAGTGTAGCTGAGGTAAACAAACCACTAGTTTGAGTGATCACCATATCCTAAACTGAACTGCAGTGAACAGCAGGGCACGGAGATCTTTTCAGATGTCTGTGTTTAAGAGCTATCAGCCTGAATAAGAACTTCTGCATTTACCTCCTGTATTTGACAGGAAAGGCAAGAACAAGCAGGAACAAGTCCTCCTTTGCTGCTGCTCTCACTGCATGGACTTACGCTTCACTGTCCCCACAGATCAGCTAATACATTTGGGATTTTCAAGCATACTCAATTCCTTTTCTCTCTCTAAATCTGATTTTTCCAATACAGTTCACAGATGTCAGAACTGCTCCAACCTACAGGGATTACTACAGATTAGTGGGTCTCCCATACCTGAAAGCAGTGTTTAGGCAAATTACCCCTCATAGTGGAAAGGTATTCCCCATACATTCTCCTTCTAGCTCCTCTGCAGGCGTAGCACTTTCCTCTGGGAGATTAGAATGTCAGACTGAAAACTGGTACAAAACCCCAAATATATCTAGCGCAGGCTAGAATTTTGTCCTAAAATCGAGGCAAATCTCCTTAGCATGAGAAAATACCTAAAATAAAATAAAAGCTCTGCATGGTCTCCATCCTATCCAAGCTCCCCTCATGCCCTGCACTACAGAAGCTGAATCTGCGTATCGGGGCACCAGCTCTGTCCTCAGGACATGGTCTCATGCGTAGAGACTATATTGTGCAAAGAGAGGACAAGGCCACTACACTATCAACCACTGGTAGATGAGTAAGGCAGATAACTAAAGTGCTGTCACCTTGTCGGGCTTCAGCACTGCTTATCGGTCAACTGCCCCTACAGCACTCAGGTCAGAGACCACCATGGTTTAAGGTGACAGGAACTGTGACTGTGATTGGGTCAGCTGCTGGTCCAGCAGAGGCAGCCACAACCTGATCTGACAGGCAGCTAGCAGTACCAATATGCAAAAATGCAGCAACCGGCTTTGTTGAAGGCTAATCACATATGACCTGCAATTTATTAGCAACAAGCAGCACATGTGCCAAAGTTATAAGGAGAGCTCTAGGTAAGGTAACACAAGACAAGCCGCTGAGAGGTTACAGGCTGAGGGTATGCTCTGTTCTGGCAGCAGGCTCCCTTCCCACCCAAGTGGTTATTCTGAAAAACCCAAGGCTTTTCCTGTAGTTCTGTTTACATTATACCATCCTCAATATACACAACCAACCAAATTATATTTACTTAGCTAACTTCCACACCTTTTCCCCCTTCTCTTTCCTCTGATTTGGATCACAGCTTTCTTCTGCCCAGTATTTTCTTCCCTGAAATTACAATATTGTAGATACAACAAAGAAGCATTACCAGTCTTTGTTCAAATACTCTTTGTTGAGTATTTCAGCTATTTACCTCCTGCTCAGAAGTTCCTGTTTTCCCACTGAGGGGGGAAGGGAAAGCTGTAAGCCTGTACAGTGATATGGTGACTTTCTGTTTAAAATGTCTGTGTGCAGACAGAGATATTTAGCATGTTTTTCCACCAAAGCATGACATTGCTAGTTTCAAATCAAAGAGAGAAAATTCTTTACAGAACTCAAATAAACCAAGCTGACTACAAAAGCAGTATTTTGCAGGTAGCCCCTTCTTCAAGCTACCAACTATACTCTTGTTATATTAAAATGCTCTAATATACACACACTGAAAACTCAGCCCATGAACTGTGCACAAACACACACTGACGACAATGTTACAGATCTTAGCAACTAAAACCAAGAAAGTTGAAAGAAATTAGGCCACTAAAAGACATCACTAGCTGGGAGTTTTGCTAGTTCACACAAAGGGAAAAGGAGGAACACAGCATGCATAGCAATTTGCGTTTGATACAAAAGAAGTCATATGTCATTTGATAATCCAGTGAGAAGGCAGGAAAGCTACCAGACACACTCATTTGTTGGACCAAACATGTTTAGATTGATATTTGTGATGTTGAGCTGGTTTCGCCTCTAGGATTTAATAGTATCATGAAGTTACGGCAATGCAGATGTGTCCTGGTTTTGCTGGGAAAGAATCCTAAGCCAGCCATGGCCTGAAAGCCATTAGCATTTTAGAGTCGGCCACAGTAGCTGACCTGAGTTAGCTAGATATATCCATACCATAAATGTCACACTCAGCATAATGGGAGAAGTTTGCTGAGGATAGGGGTTCCTGCTTGGGATCCTCCTGATCCTGTTCTTACTCTTCCCTCTCCTGAGGATTGCCTTCCCATTTAGTGTGACTGCTGTGCATTTGCTGGACTGAGTATAGCTTTGTATTGGCCCTGATCTTAGTTTTGCTGTTTCACCAAATCCATTTTCATTTCAACCCACACAGGTCTCCTCTCTTTTTCCCAACTGCCCTCCTCTGCTGGGGAGAGGTCATCAGGTGACAGAAAAACTGCTATACTTCAGCCCCAGGTACAGACTGCATGTGAGCAGGATGTAACAAAATGACCATGTTTCCTCAAGAAATGGTATCTCCTTGTACTGTGGGATACATGACTGTAAGGAGCTTTAAATGCATATGTAAATTAGGCATTTGGGTTATCAAAGGGCGTGTCTGAGTAATGGATCTGCACAACTTCCCTTTTAATCATCTATCAGCTATTCTGTTCAAACCAAAGAAACTGTGCATATGAAATAGATAAACAAACTGGTAGCACAAAGTGCTTTGTAGGAATTAGAAGTGAAAGTTGGTAACAATTGAGTTAACTGTGCCTTTCATTTTCCCAAAGTCAATTTTAACACAGTAGATCAACACAAAAAAGGTAAAAACTGTTAATTAGGCTCCTCCTAATCTCAATTTATTTTTATAATAAGTATTCTACACAGGGGCACTGGAGAGGAAAGGTCTTAAGGGAGGTGATCTCTTTTCTTAGACTAATCCATGGAGCTGGCAAAAGAAACATGTGGGAAAAGGTTCTGGGCATAAGCTTTTCTTCAGAACTAAACAGAATGAACAAAAGGGTCACCCCTTTGCCAAACGCTAATAAGCAGATAGGAAAGGCCTATCAGAAAGAAGCTGCTGATCATTAAGAGCCCAACAAACAATGTAAGTGCTGATTAGTGCATACAGGCTTCAGGGTAGGTAGGCTTTCATGTTCTTATTTTGTGTGTAGGTATGTTGGGATGACTGAAGTCGAAGAGAAGTGTGCAACAAACAGGCTTTAATAGCACCAAAATTCAATTCATTATAACTTTCTCTTTATAACTCTGTTTGGGTACATTATATCTTAGATTTTGCTCCCAGCAACTCATTTGGGCTCTGTTTGCAGCTCATCAGGGTCACCTTCTTGTTTGTGTGCAATGCCTATGTAATCTTGCAGAAACAGCAACCACAAGTCAAAATTATGTGTTATTTTAAAATGCATTTCCCCACTAGTTTTTTTAAACTAAGACCTAAACTGAAGAGGCATTTTAAAATAAAGCTCAGTTTTTAAAGTGAAAAATTACTTCAGACGTGGGTTGGTTTGTGTTTTGTTCTCTTTTTTAAGACTAGCATTCCACTGTTCAGCTTAGTAAGAAAATGAAAATTATATGTAACCAAGCACACAGAATTCTATTTCATTTATTATTGTGTAGTCTGTTTAACTTCACTTGCTAAAACACTTTCTAAGAGACCCCATCTCACCTTTAACTCATTATCTTTACTTGCTTGCTTTGAGCAAACATTTCCTACATAGTCCTCTGTTATTGTATAAAACAGAATGTCAAGGTCTTTGTACAAGTGTCTGGACATATTTCATGACTGCCAAAGTCTAGAAAGAAATCCTAAGTTTGAACAAAATATTTGGAAACTTTATTCTCCTGGCTAAGATTCCTACTTTTTTTTTCTGAGAAGGTAACAGGGAAATTTCCTTAAATATATCGAATGGAATTAGTAACATAAAAAAAGTTGTCTATCATTATTCCATTCTTGGTAAGTCTCATAATTCAATGCTAGTTCTACAGGCCTGTGTAATGTGTTGAAAACTGCTTTTATACATCTTCAGATGGAGGTGATAATTCAAACAGAAAACATAAAACAAGACAACCCATCTCTTCAAGCAGGTCATTCCTTTCTTCTTGCACACTGTCTTTTCAAGTCAAGTCTCATTAATACAAGAATCTACTCAAAACAGTAAAATCAGGATTGTGGTTTTACAAAACTAAATATAGTAGCTTCTCAAAGACAACTGTCTTTCTATCCAGTGTGAATTTTCTATGGCATCCTGACTCTGATGTTAGCCAATCTTCTGTGCATTTGGAGTGGAAAAGAACACCAATACTGTATTCATTTGTACAATCCTATATCTTAGTAATACCAGAAGGAGGAAGAAATATTTCTTGGAGGTCTATTGGCAACCTGCAGGAGTAAATACCTGTTGTAACTGTATTACACAGTCCAGTGAACATGGCTTATGCACATGATAAGGCTCTGAGATATAAACCAGAAAACCCAATAGAGATCCTGCTTTCCCATGGATCCTGAATGCCTCGTATTGAAGAATTTCTCAGCCTTCTTCTGAAATCTTTCATTGAGGTCATCACAAGATAGTGGTAGGTCTGACAAAAAACATGTCCATCCAAACTGCTGTCTGTGGCTCATCAAAAAGCATTTGCTTATTTAAAAGAACACACCTGCTGCAATGCAAGATCCAAACATGTCACAATATTCACCAATAAGCTCCTAAATCACTGTATCATTATAAATATTTCTAGTATTCTTCTAAAATAGTACAATATTCTTTATAGTTTTGTCCACCTACAGCTTTATGAAGCCATTAAAGATGGACATCTTTTACTGAGCAATTGTTTTTTTTCCAGTTGCCTTACACTTCCTTCTCATAAGACCCCATTTTGCCAAATTGTTAATCTTCTATGTTGCTTATCTGTGTTAAGCCTGAAGAAGAGCAGTCTGGCTGAAGACTCCACAAAAGAGGCCTTCAGCAAGTTGCCTTGAGCTGCTGGGCAAGGTAGGCATGAAGGAATGAAATGATTAAAAAAAACAACCCTGCACCTACAAGAGCTGGAAAGATTGGACTTGTGACAGAGAAGAGTGCACAAGAGAGAGACAAGCACAAACATATGCTGAAATACTTTCCATTAAGAGTCCAACAATGCCAGAAATAAAGTTCTTCACACATTTTCATTTTAGCATTAGTTAAGTATACATTATGTACAGTCTGTAATTACATCACTGAATACTTCCCCCTTCTCCACACCACCACCTGTGTGCAGTAGCAGAAGGGAGAGCCTTCTTTAGAACTAATGCCTCCCACTATTTTGTTTTGTCATGGTTTACTTGTGTGGCTTGAGACCTGTTCCCAGCCTGCAATTGAGGGCTTTTTATCCACATGGACTCTTTAAATTTGTTACCTAAATTAACAGTCATTAGTAAACCATTAAACAAATCTCTGTGAGGTAAAGAAGTATGGTACCCCAATATTACAGACAGTGCATTGAAACTCAGATCAAAATTACTTCTTGCCAAATTTCACTGAAAAACACTTTTTCCCTTCCAGCACTTAACATGGTACTGCATTCTGCCTCATCAGAACATAGCACCTAAAATCATTTGTGTTGCACCTCAGACCCAAAGGTGGGGATCCATAAAACACAGGGAAAAGTGAGCACATTGAAATTCCAGGTTTACTCGCCTTACCTAGCATCCCATAGGAAGGCAGTAGTGCAAGCACAAGATAAAAATCAGATTTTCCAAGGAAGCAATTAGCCAGGGGACCACCCTTTCTCTTCAAATACTCCCTTTCCTTACTCATGACATTCCTTCCTCCAGTGCTGGAGGCACAATATCCCAGTTAACTCCCAGAAAAACTCTCTTGTGCAATAACTGTGACAGAAGTTTATTGATAGAAATAAAGTGATCACACAGGTTTTGACTGGATTCCAGTGTCTGCACACAATCCACTGTCAGGGTGAACATATATTCTGGTGCTTCTTCATTTCCAAGGCTTTCAGCTATAATAATTTTTTTTAATGGTTTTGTATGAGTCCATACAGACACAAGCTCTTTGAAACTCCTTGGGATGTTACTGGCAGCAAGATACATTATGGTTTAGAAATTAAACTAAAAGCAAATGCAGACGCTGACATTTTTTAGGTGTTTTTCCCCCCTCTAAGGATTATGTAAAAGCATCACCCTCTCCAGCATGTACACAGTTGTGCTCTGAGCCTGTAGAGGATGATTATGCATTTGTTTATGCTTTCCAATCTACAGCAGTAATAGCAAACATGCAACCACGGATCCACCTTTCCCTCACCTGATCCTTGTTAGAGTCTGTCGTACAGTGGCTGTCTCCAGTTGGAGACAGCTAAGGCTGATTTTATCAGTTGGAGTGTCATTTAAAAGACAAGGTTCTCCTTTTGCTGGAGGCTCCTCTGCCTGTTCCTCTACCCCTCAATGCCTAATTCCTGCCTGCCACACTCCCTGTGTCTCCATTTTAAAACTTCTCCTAGGATTCCTGACACTCCTCTCAAAACTGTGCTGCCATGTTTAGCTATTACCTGCTGCAGGAGCTGTAGCCTTGGGAAGAGCACTACTATTGAATGAAGAGGACAGATCTTAAAATACATATTAAAGGATCTCTTTTATATAACCACGCTACACATATGCAAAGGAAAACAAAAAGGAGGACCCTGTTAGTGGGTGAACAGCTTCCAGGCTAAGTAAGTGGAGCCTGTATAAAACAGTGTCACCTTCAATATATTTAAATCTAGGCCTGGACACAGCAGTCACATTTAAAACTGATGATACCTGAAAATAAGACTGGTTTGTATGAAGCAGAGGTTCTGGAGAGGTTACCTTTCAAATAGAAACTTGAGCAGGAAGTACCTAAGTATGATCAGAGAAGCTGCTTTCCTCATATGGCCAGTTCTATCTAGCATTTTTCAACACATTCATTATTTTAACTAGATTATGATACATCCAAAGACTGTTAACATCTTGCTGATTATTACCATACTTAGTTAGTTCACCGCAGTTTTACAAAATCTGATTTTAGTGCATCACATACTGAACCAGAAAAACTGTGGCTGCCCTGAACAAATTGCTGGGACAGCATCCCTCTAATGATACCAATTTGTTGAAATTGTTCTTGCTATGCTTTGAAGACTTTTGTCTCTGCAAACTTGTGGTTACATCAGCATCCTCTGCACACCGATACCTTGCAAAAATATTGTAAACACTCAGTATTGTGCTCTAACTTGGTAAAAATACAGTCATACCCAGGACCGATCCAAGTCTGTGTAGCAAAATGACCTGGCAATGCCTGGATTCCATATTAAAGAATGTGGAACCAAGATCCCAGCTTCTTTCAGTTCACTAACATTAAGTTTAACACCATGCCTTCCTTGGACCAGACCCAGCTCCCACTGAAAGCATTGATTTGATTCCTTCCAGTCCCTCCTTCACTCTAGTTTTAGCAGTCTTATATCTGAGCTGCTCCTTTCAGAGACAGGTCAAGCAATGCCAGCAGCTTTCAAGAGAACTGGCTCAGATCACATGAACAAAACTACCCTGCCAAAGGTCTAGTGGATGCTAAAATCTATTTGCTGTAGAAGGCTTGGTCCTCTCTGCAAGGACACACTCTCTACTGCTTTTCTGGAATTGAAACAGGAACAAGTGCAGAAATAGCACACAGCTCCAGTATGTACTTTATCCAAATCAAAAACAAAGCTAAAGAAATACATACATGTATATATTTATATACATATATGTCTAAAAAGCAGGACCATTAGAAACTGACTATATGGCACTATTATTCCCAAGAGAGAACAGGAAAGAACAGCAGACTGAATAAGAAGGCACTCACCAAACAAGGGCAGCACAGCGTAATTCCTGCTACACTTCCCATTCAGTAGGGCTCAGAGTCCCCAAGAGAATTTTCTGTGGATTTGAGAATTCAGTTTTGAAGAAGAATCCTTGAGCCATAACTGTTCTAACCCTGCCTGTTGCTGCTGTGCAGTCAGTGTAGGACATAGGAAAGAGCGGACATCTGCAGGCTCCCCAGGTATGCAGGAGTGCTCTCAGAATCCTAAGGCAGGGAGCAAAAGGCACCTGCTCTTGCTGTGGAAGCAGCACTTCATTAATAGTTGAGACTAGGAGTTGGAAACCTGGGGGCCATTTATGATTTTGCAAGAGTCCTATGTGACCCATAGTCAATCAACCTTTTTGTCTTCGTCCTTTCCCTGCTTGCATTCTTACCACACTGCCAGCAAAAATACCTCTTCATCATACATGGCATGGAAAATGTTTTGGCTTTTTTTGGATAAGCATACACTACTTCAAGATCCCCTAATGTAGGGTCTTAATAGTATGTAATAAATCATTCCAAAGAGAAGGCAGGAATCCCAGTGTGGAAAGGAAAAAAAAAAAAAGAATATAACATGAGAGGAAAGAAAAAATACACCAAAATCACCCAAACAAACCCAGGAAAAAAACCCACAAAACCCAAACAAACAAAAAACCAAACCAAACCAAACCAAAAAAACCCAACCACAGACAAAAAGGACACAGGCAAGTTCAGGACTTGTATTCTTTCTAGAACAAAGCACAATATTAAGTTTCTCCATTATTTGCTGTATCTGACAATGCTACTGTCTCCACAAGCAACTTAGTTCCTACAGTGTAATTACCTAGGGATATGGGATTTCTGGGAAAGAAAAAAAAAAAGCAAAAGTCTTTCACAGCTTCCATGATTATTTTTTATTGGAAAAACCAACATAGCTGGAAAAAGGCAGTTTTCAGGCATATAGTCTCACTCTCCTTTCAACTATACCATCAACCTCTGCCCTCAGACCATGATGGTTTTAGCCTCAGCACTCATCCTCATGAGTCACAGAGAGAGCCATAGCATGCTAAAGCTAAGTGCCTAAGAAGCTGTACCTACTCCACTTGGAATAATAGCAGGACTGCAATTTTTTACCAACATACAGACATAGGCTACCAAAGGCCAAAAAATTATTTTAAATTAGCTTTGGGTTGCATATGAATTTTTAGGTACAAAAGAAACAGTATTTTTCTAGAGTTTGGGATGGGTGAGGGAGAGGGAATTATTCACTGTATTCACAAGCCACTCAAGAACAAAGTTGATGTTTATGCATGTCTTTAAAGCATTCTCCTCATGAAGAGCTAACAACATTTCATACATACTCTACCCTAAACTTGAGGTACTGAAAATAGTTTGCATTTTGGGTTTTTTTAAAAAACAACTGCATTCAGTCTGAGAGGCATTTTCACCCTCTTACTGCATCAGTCCTAATACTGTTTCTATCCACACTTGGAGCATGTCCTAGGCAACACCTTCCACAGCTTCTCTTTTCTTGTGTCCCCTAAACTGTTCTCTCTTCCCAGATAAACGCCATGGTCTTGTCCAGGAAAACAAAGACCTTTAAGGAAACAGAACTTCAAATGACATGATCCTAGAGGAAGATGGAAATCATATAGGTATGTGTATCCACCACACTAAAGACAGTTACACTAAGGTTAGCACTGGAACAACAGCACTTAAAAAACAAATAGAAACCTGACTTCAGTAAGAATTTTGTCTGATCAAGAGCAAACAGAAGAGCTTTGACTTTATACTGTGTGTTTTCTTACTCATACAGAGGAAGATGAAGCTACTGGATGAAATGACTGACTAGCACAGGATACTTTTCACTCAGTAATTGAAAGTGAATCAGTTCAAGACAACGCTTACATCCACCTCCCCTAGGCAAAGCATTTGCTCAAAATATCAGAAGGTGCCTCGGTGTTGTCATTTGCATACCAGCAGACATGCTGTGACTGGAGCAAAAACTCTATTATAAGAAGAAAAAAACAAATAAAAAAAACCACACAACAAAAAAATGCCCCTCTACAGTTCCTGATACAAGAGAAAGTCTTGCTGCTACTCAAGTGAGGGAAGGAGATTTATGAAACTCCCTCTGTGTTTCCGAGGGCTACCCAAGAACTGGAGGCACAGAAGGAGCACAGGATCTATACACAAAACTCTGAACTGCAGTCAGAGAGGGCATAAGACTAAAAGAAAAAGCTAAATGCAGGGAGTGCTTTAAAAAAATTCTGTACAATTTTGGTCTTTTAGCTTTTTCACAGTAGATGGTCCCACTGTATTACTTCTGTTTGTTAACATTTATATGATTTTATTGCTAACTTAATTCAAAACATTAATATCTGTAGAAGATTTTTGATGAATCTCTTACGAAAAAATAGTGGAAAAGTCTATAGAACAAACATTTGAACATGTCCAGTTGTTCTGGTTTTGGTCATCTCAGTATTTTAAATCTGACATAACTTTCAGCAGCTATTTAATATTTAGAGGCTCACCACTCTAACAGAACAAACAAATTCAACAAAATTTCTTTTCTCAATTAAGCCTTCAAAGGTCTTACATTTGAATAATGAAATGGTGATCAAAATGTTTTTAATTGTCCATAAATGTAATTTCAACCCAAAATTTTAAATGGTGCCAATAACATAAATAACTTCCTATCAGGCTTCTATTTCAAACACATATCTTATTCTGGGTATTTCACTCAAATGATAATCTGCACAGAATAACATGAAAAAAAGAATGAAATTTTAGTAATTTAGCAATTACTAAAATTACTAAAATTCACACCATCACAAGTTTTTACTTGCAGCAGCAAAACAACCATCCAACCTTTCCAAGCTATGTGTTTTTGTTAAGGACAAATAGTCATGATAAGCCTTAAATTTTAAGAGAGATTTTATCTAGCAACAAAGTGGAGTGAAGCAACAATCTGAAAGAATCAATGTCATTCTGCTAGAAAGTAAATATTTTTACAACTACATCCATAGCAACCACAAAACTCTCCACTTCTGCAAGTGATCCATAATGCTTAACTTCAGAAGCTGATTGAAAGCTCTGAGAAGGTATCACTGGCCATCATTTTTCTTGGCCATAAAATTCCCAGGAAGACAAATATATAAGCTCTCTGGGTCATCACTGTACAGAAAAAAACCACTCAAAAGACATCTCTGGAAAATGCTATTCTTGCTTTTTTGAAAATATATATTCTCCTAGGGATGGGGGAGGTCACACTATGTGAAGAAATATCAGTTATCTTCTATAGGATATATTTTTACTGCAGCATCAGCTCAGGTGATCAACATCTGAATCAAAGACTTTATAGTACATAAGCTCTAAGCGGTCTCATGTTTTTCACCAAGTCAGCATACCTTGCAAAGATTTGTATCCCTATTCCATGAATGGAGAAGCCATCCAGAGAAGTTAGAGGCCAACTAAGGCCAGTGAATCCAAGACTCTCAAGTCAGAAGCCTCTGCCCTGTTCAGCAAGCATCATTACTTTTATACCTAAGTAATTTGGATAAGCTTCTACACACCAAACCTGCGTTTTAAGCAAGTTCCCAAAGGAATGCAGTGGCACTTTCTATTTTGCTCTTTGCACTGAAATAAAACTGACTCCAGTTCTTTCCCAGTAAGTGACAGGAAACCTTGCACTCTCTCCAGTCCGGGAGGCAGATGCAGAAGGCATTGGAAATCTGTCAGCACCACATAATTCAGTCTGCACTTCAGGCTGCAGTTCTGTGTTCATTCATACTAGAAGTGTGCAGTGCTAGACCAAATGGCATTACAAAATTGAGCTGAACCAGGTTTGGGTACATGACTTCATTACTGCTGAACATCCACAGTCAACCTCACCCCACATTTATGCTGGTTTTAAAGCAGCTATGTAAGGGTCGATAATACCGGATCCATCATAAAACCTGTCTTTATACAAGTAACTAATTTTGAACAAACTAGGAACAGCAGACTGAGTTAACAGCAGAACAGTGTTTTGCAGCAGTGCAAAGAACCTCTTGGTAGGAGCTGTTAAGCTGAATTTACTGTGCATTAAACCACAGCCTTGGTGCACAGTAGGCTGGTCACCAGGGCACGTGGAAATCCATGCAATGGTTAAAAAACTCATCTTCAGAGCACCCAAATTAGGAAGGTAAGAGGAAAACCTGATCAAGCTCCTTCATTTAAGGGATTGAAAGATTTAATTGATGTGTTAACTTTGTGCTTTTATATTTTCTTTGGGTGAAGAGTAATACAGATTCGCCCTTTGCCTAATACAAGATGTGAAGAGAGCTCCAGTTTCAGAGCCAAGAGTCACAGACTGAACTCCTCTTGCTGCATGCATGTCACTGACTGACAGCAACAATAATAAAATATTTATGCAGCCCCTCAGTGCACTCTGAGAACACTCAGTGCTGTTGTTTAAAACCCCTAGGTTAGCTTTAACAAAGCATCCTAATGAACACGGGGTCTGGCAGGTGAGCAGCTGCAGTGATAACAGATATTACTAAAAACAGTCCTCTTCCCTGTCCATCTTGCAGGTGTCTCCAGAGCAGAGGCAGCAGAAGCAAAGGTGTATGCTCCTACCACAGCTGCACTCTTCAAATAAAGGACAAGAAAGTTCACAATTCTGCTGTAATTAGTACCTGAAAATAATGGACACAAAAGCAGCTTTTCTTTCATAAAAAAAGACCACTTTATTCACAGATTGACCACAACCCTGACAGTAAAGTATCCTCTGTACTTTACAACTAAAACAAGCCCAGAATCACGTGAAGATTGCCAGAATTCCCAATCAAACCAAGAGTACCTACTTAATAACATTTCAGTGTTATTGAGTTTCTTTAACTGAACACCAAGCCCAGCCGCACCTAGCCTGCCACTTCGGTGAACAGTGTTAGAAAGCAAGGGGGTTTGGAGGTTCATTTTCTTCAAATCAGTATCCTCTGTATTTTAAAACTACAACAAGCCCAGAATCACGTGAAGATTGCCAGAATTCCCAACCAAACCAGAATACTAGGTACAGCTAGTAGCAAGCTCTGACTTCACACCCTCACTACCACTTGCCTACACAGCAGCCATTCTCTCTCAGATAGCACTGATCCTGCCAGAGGTCCTACACCGTATGTCTGCTTGGCTTGGTTGTTTTAAGTCAGCAAAATCAACAGTCATTCCACTGCTCTGGTGAAACACAATGTCTTCAAGCCTTGAAAATGAATCTGGTCAGATAAGTTAACCCTTCCAGCATCATCAAAGCAAAAAAATGACACAGGAAACTAAAAAAAAAAAAAAAAAATTAGTTGGGACAACCAACTCTTTAAGTTCCTCAATTATTAATAGTGTAGATGAACATACTTAAAATGGATGTATTCTTTTTAAGCAGGGATGCTGCACACCTACTGCTTAACACAGCGAGAGCAGGCAGTTCTGCAGAGGGACCCCAGTAGCACTGCTCTTCACTGCCCACCACTACAAGAAGTGACTAAGCTCCACACTGCCTGGACGCCTCCATATCCATTTACACCTTATGAAGCACCTGCAAAAACTAAAAACTAAAACTAAAAACCTAAAAAAGCTACCAAACCGAAAGGTGTTATTTCACATCCCGCTCTGCGCAGGTGCATCTAAACTCTAAGCATATAAAAAAGTGGTTTTTACTAACCTACAAGCAAAGGTAAGTTCCCTAATTAACTCTTACGTCACAGTTATCGGTCCACTACGAAGTACAAGGCATACACCTGCAACGTAAAGAAAAGCCTCCAAAAATCAGTTGCCGATCTGCCAAAACTCACTTCTCTGCTATGAGAGCTGGTGACACTACAGACATGGCTAAGGATTACAGACTACATGTGCCTCCTATTACTTTTGCGTTTGTCGACAAGTTTCCCTGAGGGCGGGAGCGCTAAGCCTTCAATCCCGTCGCCCGCCGGGTCCTTGTTTCCGAGCGTCCCTTCCCGCCGCTTCACCTGCCGATACCAACGACCTGGTTCAGGTGACGAACTGGGGGAAAAAAGCCCAATCCCCAAACCACAGCCAGAACTTTTCACCGCGGTGACCAGAACCCGGTGCCCTGTGCCTGCCCATGCCCTCGCCACCACCCCTCACCCTTGCCCCGCTCCAGCAGGGCCGCCGCCCGTCCGCGGTCACTCACGATCTCGGCCACCATGAGGAGCCCGGGTAGGGTGCGCAGGAACTCCCTGTCGTAGGCGAGAGTACTGGAGCTGGCCGACAGGTTGGCGGTGAAGGAGCTGCTGGTGGTGGTGACTGTGTGGGAGCGAGGGCGCGGTGGCTGCTCCTGAGGCGACGGCACCGGCGGCTCCATCGTCGGCGCCGTGGGGGCTGCCCCGCGCCTCCCGGCCAGCGTCGAGCCCGATCGCGGAGCGGAGGCAGGGCCAGCTGTCGGCTCCGGCCTCACGGGCGGCGGGAAACGCGCCGCCGCGCTCCGCTTTGTGTGGCCGCGACGCCACGGGCAGCCTCTCGCCCCAGCGCGGGAGGGAGGGCGCTGAGCGCCCGGCCCGCGGCGGAGAGGCGGGTCCGGCAGGACGCTACGCGCCCTGGAGGCCTCCCTGCCCTCCCGGGGCTGTTCCAGTGGCGGAGGCGGAGAGCAGCCCGGGTAGGAGGGGCGCTGGGGACTACCCACCAGGGCCGGTGTGGGCGCCCTCAGCCCGGAGGGGTCGGCGAGCTGTAGGGAAGGGCTTTCTGAGGGGCCAACGCGGGGCTCGTTTGGAACCATCTCCAGACCTCCCGGACTGTGTATACACTCATAGGCCTTGGGACCACATCTGCTTCCATGTGGCCGAGGAGTCAAGCTGAGCCGGAAAAAACCCGCGGGAAAACATGCCAAAGTCTCATGGGCGAGCACGCTTTGAGGAGGTCGGACCCCAGCTACCTGCCGTCATCACCATCTAGACTGTCGCCCCTGGCTCCACGAGCAGCAAACACTGACAGGAGACATGCTGGCGCTGCAAGTTGTCATCCCCACACCCTGCCATCGCTCATCAGTACCATGCTGTTGGGAGAGAAACCACCACAAAGTGCTGCAGGCAGGGAACAAGAGGCGAGGAGATAACACAGACCTCTCTGATCTGAAAATGGGGATTTAGCTGCTATCGCCCTGTTGTGAAAGCCACCAAAGTCACTGGAAATGGAAAGTATGAGGTCATGATTGGCCTGCGACCTGACAATGTTGAGCTGTTCTCTAACCTGTATTTTTAAGTACTTTTCCAGTGTAGGCTTAAGTGTCGCCTTTTAAGAAAAGCACATATTTCCAGGTCATTTAAGAAGTGATCTTCCATTTCACAAAAAAGTATGGTGTTTCAAGAAAAAGCAAGCAGGTTACAGGGGTTTTTTTAAATGCTCAGGAATTCTCATTAGCAAAACATTTGCATGCGGCAGCTCAGTAAAAGTGAAGTGTTTTCCATATGTTTGGAGGCTATTGTCCTCAAATTGTTTACTGCTGCTCTCCTACTGGCTAACAAAGGACGGACTTCGCAGTATAAGCTTTCATCAAGGGATTGGATGGAAGCTGAGAAGTAAGGAGGAGGATGGCAGAGTTTCTCCCAGAAATACAGGAAACATGAATTACCCACATTCAGCCAGAGCGTGATATAATATACAGATCATATAATTTCTTTGTGAAGAAAAAAGAGACTATTAGAAAACCACACACTCAAATCAACTTTTTTTTTGTGGAGTAACCAGCATTACCATATTGATTGCATTCCTATTTTATCCTTTTTGCTTAAATAAGAGCCAAGATTTTAAGGCAACAGGACACATCTGTGCCTGGTCTGTTTCAGCTGGCTTGTAAATAAAAAATGCTTTATCTGATTGTCCAGCTCTGCCAAGCTTCCTTCCAATGCCAGAGCTGCTTTGAGATGCTGTAAGGATCCGTTGTAACAGCACTGATTTCCTCCTCTGGGAGACTCTTGTTTCCCACCTATAAGATCAGTAAGTGAGTAAATGTGGGGCTAAAATTCACACCACCAGCAAAATTAGCAAACATTTCAGAATAGCCAGAGCTGATTTATTTTACACTGGATGTGCATTCTCACCGTGTTTCAAGGACATGATTCAGCAGTCTCAGTTATGATGCATACAACTCTGTATTTATATTGCTCCCTAAACTTCTGAAGGTCAATGTTGTTTCTCTTTTCTATCAGAACAATATATTTCATTGCTTTTGGTCTACACTATCATATGAGCATCCCAGGTCCTGTGGGGGGAAAAAAAAAAGTAAAACAAAAATACAGATAGGGAAATACTTGTTTTCTGTTGCAACTATATGAAATCTATTAATATAAGTTTTCAATGTCTGTTGTAGAGATCTAGTATAATTACTATTTCAACAAGAACTGGATGACTACATTTCTGGGCAACTTCTCTGAACACTGGCTGCCACTCTGACTTCCTTAGTTAGTGCTTTTTTCTCTAGCAAACATACTCAAAGAATGAGTTTCATTAAAAAGAGGGCAAACACTCCAGAAGCTTTTCTATATCACTGATATTCCAGAAAGCAAATTTCATTTTTTAACTTGACAACATAATACTTTACATTTTGAATGTTAATTGTGAGGCTCTAATTTTCTGGTTTGCATCCTCGCACTGAAGGAGAGAGCTGAAAAGCCTGGACGTACCATCTGACCTTAGCTAGAATTTTTTACATGTAGATAGCATCAGAAACAAAATAATTGAATGCTGCTGCCTGAACAATCAACCTTTTATTCCAGAACTACCAAGAGAGAAGGCAGAAACCCCTTTTCTGTATTTTAAATTAACCTTTCAAGGGAAGGATTGGTGAGGCTTTTAAACACCAGTCGATTGCAACCTGTTTGTCAACTACTGCAAAATAAACTGTGATCGGAAAAAAGATACATAATTTGGTGAAGCCTTTTGATGTAACTGTTTTAGTAAAAGCAGAATAGCTGATACAGGAATTATCAGGTTTCCAAGTAAAGGGCTTATTCCTAAATGTCTCAACATCTAATTAACAGATTCTTCCATTTAAGCTGGTCTGGTTCTCAAATCCTGACGTATCAACATTTCTGAGATTACTGATTGAGCTCCCTAGAACCACCTTCTTAGTTACAATCAGGCCAACTGGAAGTGCTAATTAAAGTAGACTCACAGGCCCAAGGTGTGGAGCTGACTGAAGTTTCCTGAACTGATCTTCTGGTTTTGAAATACAGCTTCCCTTTTCCCCTCTCAAAGTGTAGAATTTTCAAATGTCAAAGTTATTCAGACTTTTTTTAGGCAAGTAAAATAAGTAAACATAAAAGGAAAGGTGACTAAGATTTCAGTCAAGTGATAACAGATTTCAGTCAACAACAAAAATTTACTGTTTTTAAACCACCTAGGACTTATCTAAGAAAGCTCAGGGGACTTATTCTGAAGAGGGCAAGAAAGAAATTGTACTTTCTGTGGAACCCAGGTCAAATGGAAGGGACACACAGATTCATGTCGGATGTCCAGGACAAATGTTCTCACCCCTGACATCCCACTGTGCTAAACTGAGAATGAGATATTTTTGGTTAGCATTAAATCAAGAAATGTTGTGAATGTTTCCTGATGGCTTTTCAGAATCAGCAAAGTGTAGCTTTGAGTTACAAATGTGTTTAAGTAAATAATTAATAATATACATTACTCTTTGGTGGCTTATGACCATACAGAAAAGCTGTTTTATACTAACCCAAACCAGAAATACTTGATTTGTACTTTGGTAGTGACATGTGCTGTAGGCATGCCTAATGATCAATCAAGGCAAATGACTGGGTATGAACCAGTATTTTGCAAAGTAAAGATGATTGAGATACTTGGAACTTTTAATGTTGATGCAACAGAGAACAAATGAGATGCCTGTATTTTCAACATGGTTATTATTCTGCAAAGCTGTGAAGGAGCTGTGTTTGTACATGGGGTCACTGAACACAAGACTTATGTGGTTTTGCAGCTTGGGCACTCCAAAACTAATGAACATAAAATCAATTCCACCTGAAATCTCTGGTCCAAGTAATTACAGTGCATGGGATTTGATCATCAGACATGAGTTAATATCCTAATGTTGGAAAATGCAAAGTTTAGCTATTTATGTTCTGTACTCCTTTTCTTGCAAATATTTCTTTCTTTACAAGAAGTTTACTTGAATTATATGGTCAAAGGCCTGACTGTAGACACAGACATTTTACCTGTCAAAAAGCAGTCTTAGTACCTATGCACTGCCATACAAAGAATTAACTCCATGCTGTGAACAGTAGTGTACTACCTTGAATGGGGTTTTTAATTATTTTTTTTTCCTTTTAAAATCTATTATCATGACACTAAGCAGATTGCTTGGTGGGAGACTGTGCTAAGAAAAGAAATCACAAAGTACCTAAGCCATGTATTTTCTGTGCATTAGCCTTTCGCCAGCTGTTTGATCTGCACTGGGAATCCAAAAATCCCTCCTAGCCTTGAAACACAACCATATCTTTGATACTGTGCTGAGTTAAAATTGCCTACTTCCTCCACAGCTGATGCGAACTTAGAACACTGTCCCTGCATGTTATACATGTATGCTTAACTTCAGAGCAGAGAGCACATTTGCTCCAATTAAGAGAAGACTTCATAGTGAGAAATCTATGTAAAAATCTCAGAATGGGAGTTGTTTTTGGAGTCAGGGACCTCAAATCTGTAATGCATTTGGAAGAGCATGGCCATATTGTTTTTCACAGGCTGCTCCCCAGCTATGACTCTGCAGTGAGCCTGCAAGCACAGCTCCTCACACACTGGTGGCCATGCCTTCCCTCACCTGCAAATCACAAGTCACCTAAATACTCAAGCATGTCCAGCATCATGTTATGTGAGGAAGGAGCTTATTCTGTCCCCAAGTATTGTTCAGACAGGCTGTCCCCGAGGTACACTCAAATATTTTAATTAGGGTCACCAGTCCTGCACAGATCTTTAAATATTGCTATGGTACAAACACATACTAGTGATTACAGTAATTGAGAACAAAAATGATTCCACTGGAGACATCTATGTTTTCTAATTGTTGAGGGTGGTG
This sequence comes from Galbula dea, assembly GCA_013399015.1. Lineage (NCBI taxonomy): Eukaryota > Metazoa > Chordata > Aves > Piciformes > Galbulidae > Galbula > Galbula dea. The sequence goes on along the minus strand of VWZX01001930.1, from coordinate 560,086 downwards.
TTTGCCTAAGTGTTTATGTAAATCACAGCAGATAATATTTATACAGCACTCAAGCCCAGTGAAAAGCAGCTGGGGGAAAAGATCACCTTCAACAACTATCAATGCCATATTTGGTTTTAGATAATTAATGAGCAACTCCACCACATTTCATTACAGCATCATCCATGTATAGTTTACAGCCAGGTTTAGTTTACAGCCACGATATAACTTCTTACTTGCAGACTTTATCAGCAGCCAGCCATCTTGCTCTGCTGTGGTTCATACAACACCCTGAAACATGACCCAATGTATGCATTATGTTATACTAAATACTTAGGAGGTTACTTGAGCTTGCTGTGTGTGTATATATACAGAGGGAAGACATCCAGTAGCTGGCAGGCTAACCTAAACAGATACCACAGCTGGAAGCTGAAGTTGGACAAATTTAGACTGAAAATAAAGCATTTTGTTTTGTTTTTAATTTATCTTTTTAATACAGCATAATTAGCTATTTGAATAATTTAAGCAAAGCACTAGACTCTCCATCATTTTAAATTTATCATCCAGAGCTACAAATTGATTTAAAACACAATTTTTACCAAGCTGACACTGACAAATCTCATGGTCTGTATTCTACAGAAGATGGCAAGGTACAATCCAACTGATCTGAGAAGGTAAAGAAGCTAATTCCAATTAATTCGAGAAAGCTACAATCTTGCCAACGCTCCAGTCACCCAACTGTTGCAGTACTGATGCCTGACACATCACCACCTTGTTCTGAAGCAGTAGCAGAATAGAGGATCTCACAAATCTCACTGGCTGGGCTGTGCCTGGCCAATAGTTGGATAATGAACATGCTGCACAGGGAGAATCCATTTTATGCAGGTAGGCTGCAAGGTTTAAAGGTAGAAGATCCTCACCGGGTGGTGGTGGTGGAATTTTGGGGGTTGTCCTGTGCAGATACAGAAGTTTGACAAAATGATCCTTGTGTGTCCCTTCCAATTCAGGTTCTATGATTCTAAGACACTTAGCTCACTCTCCTGTTCTAGATTCCTGAAAATAACTATTGCAAGAGAAACAGGAGCCTGGAGAAACAGGAGCTAAATAGAAGAGAGGAGGATTTTTCTATTATGGCTGCATGTATTTAAGTGGAACAGAGTGGGTTGTTTGGTGCCAGTCTAGCAAAACCTGCTGGGATTTTTAAATCAACCAGAAAGCCAAATTCTGTTAAATTTCTCAATTCACTTAGTCTGCTTTGAAAATTGCAGGCATTAGGCTGTGTGAGAACAGTGCATGGTATCAGACTACAAAGCAGTCAGAGGATGGATGATAGGCTGAATTTTGGAGGGACTGAGATTTCCTCAGAACAAAGGCTTATCTCATTTATGGCATGTCTTGAGAAAGCTTATCCTGTCAAGTCATTTATCACCCTACTAACTAGCTACTGAGCATGGATAATGCTTCTTTGCTAGTGAGGGAAAAGAGAATTTCAGAATAAAGGAAGGTTTTCATTTGGAGATTTTAGGATATTGCGAGAAGAGCTGATAGGAGTTAGGCTATCTAAGGTCTTTGGAACCATGAGAAAAACATACCAAGGATTTGTGAATCTCCGGCTTAATACTAACTGCGATACAACTCTGACATGAGATTTGTTATAACACAGGTGTCCTCAAAAGCCTCACAAAGAACTTTGTTTCCTATGAACTCTGAAGTTGGCTTACCTTAATGTTCAAGAAAATTCAGACTCCATTGGAATTACTTGGTGCAGTGGGGGTATTTGTAAGGTCAATCTACTCCATGTAGCTTTTTTCTACTAGAGGGTATCCTTATTTAGCACTTTTTATTGCCATTTACAAGAACTTGACATCTTTTGGTGTTCTTCTATTTTGTCACATGAAGCTGGAATTGACCAATAGGTTGAAAGACTGAAAGACTATGAGGACAGGTAGCATGACAGATAGCTTAACCTTCACCTCCTCAGCACAGCAGAAATCTATTTTTAAATATACATATCCACACACACACCAACATATCTATATAATGAAAGGAATGCCTCCTGGACCCAGACTGTTACTATTTAAAACAACAACAACAAAAGAGTCACTAAATATATCAAACATATATTACAAAAGCAGTGCAGTTCTCCAAATATACCAATCAGATAATTTCTTACTTGCCTTCCTCACAAGGATTCAACCAGAAGCTCAGGAAACAAGCTGTATCAGCCTGTGCAAATGAAAGCCATGCAGTAAACCATGGTGCTTTCTTTTTAAGTGATGTTCTGATTACTATTTCAGTGAAGTACTAGTCAGGGAAATCATATTTTCATAATTCAGTACAAGAAAAAACATCAAAGTTAGTAAGGATGTATTCAAACCAGGTGTTACTTTGGTGAAATTATTTCTTGCATATAAACCTCCCTCTTGTGCTAGAAGCCCATCTTTATGGACTTTCTGAATTCCTAGTGAAGGATTTCTTGATGTAATCCACAAGTAAGAGAAATATGAATAAGGGGATTTCTTAAGTTCATCAGTGCTAAAATGTAGGATTTAATAAATTATCTTCATAAATAGCAATGAACAACAGTGGGATATTTTAAGGGGTATTTCAAGGTATCTATCTTATTGGAAGATGAATCATAGGTGAAATGCTCCAGCAAAACCATGCATATCTGTAAAGCAACTGTATGTAAGGCAACCAGCAGGAAGTAAAAAATCACATACAGAAAATGAGGGAAAAAAGATGCTGGTGAAGGCACCTGTACTGCAAAGACAAATATCTAGTCACATCTTACAAGAGCACAGAATGGGACCTATGAGGATGTGTGACAACTGCCTCTGTAGGAGAGAGGAATGCAGGGATAGCAGATCCACAGTCTCCCTTATCTGAGAGACAGTGATACAGATCCAAGCTCACCTTCAAATCTGTGGAAGCAAAGAAGAGGCAGGACTTGAAGGACTATGAAGGACTCCACATCCTCACTCTGTTTGGATTCCTGCCTTGAAAATAAACTGTTGTTTCGCAGTATTTAGTTGATTGAAAATAACTTTCAGCAAGCATCAGCCATAAGATGAGCGACAGTGAGAGGCATTGTCTTTCCATTAGCATTACACAGAGAAGCTGCCTTTATCCTGTGTGTATGGTAGTGAATCCCCTGGCATAAACTGTGCTAAAAAAACCCCCAAACCATCAATGCATTATAATCAGTCAACAATACTGAACTAAAGCAGATGCCGTAAGCTGTGTTTGCTCAAAGGCAGTACAGAAAACAAAAAAACTGTCAACCTAAACCACCTCCAACCTCAAACACTCCAAATCCATATTAAAATGCATATAAAGATCAGCTATTTCTTGAGATCTGCCTGCTGGATTTCAATGTCTTTATTACTAGTCATCTCAAGCCAGATAATCTGTTCAAGTGTTGTCTGTGCATATGCATACACTTCCTTTTTTAAAATATAAATGTAACACAGAGGCAGGTAGACAGCAAGCAGCCCTGGGGAATGAAGTCGCAGATATCTTAGAATATGTTCAGCACAGTCAGCAGTCTCAGGAACTTCCCTGTAATAGCCCAGCTGAAATGCATTCAACCTGACTCAAGCAGGCTGCCTTCAATAGTTTAGGTTCTCTGCTTACTGACCCTACAGTTCCTGTAACAATAAACCACATAGCATTTTTAGTGATGCATTCAAGAGGGACTCGCCCAAGGCCTGATTACTTGTTGCAGAGTTCCCAGTCATTTAAACACAATTTAAATCAGTCTAGTCCAACTTGGTAATTAAAACAGGGCACCTGTGCTTCTCAATTTCCCCATGCCCGGGCTTCCACTCTATCTCCTAAAAAATATGTCCATCCAGTCTGCACCTAATTACTGTCTCAATGATAGAAAAGCACAGATGTTCTGCTTACCACTCCTTGTATGCTCCCCTGACTAAGCCCCCATACTGACATGATGGGTTCTGTCTAAATGTGATCATTCGCAGAAGTGCTTCTAGCACTCTCGTCATCACAGTATTTGATAATTCACAAATCATGTAACCACGTCTCCTACTCTTCACTTTAGAATTGATCACAGTAGCAACAAGAAAACCAGTGATGCTGGCTTTCTGCAAGGAAGAGCTTGCACACAACACAGAATTTCTCAGGTGGAAGGAACCAGCAAAATTTCCAATCCACTTGTGGGTCAGGACCTATTTCAGCTGAATAAAAATGCATCTGGAGTCAGGAGTGTCCCTGGAGCGTTCTTGTGCGATTTCTGTTATTTAACCTCAACCTCTGGCAACACCAGGCCGCAGTTGCTGGTGGCATTATAATTATTCGATTGTTAAGATCACCAAAAAAAGCCTTAACAGCCAGGGTTATGGGCACCTTACTCTTACTAGGGCTCCCATTTCCCACTTTGAAACTGAAGGAGGAAAATTCCGAGGAGCTTTGCTTTGAAGGCCTATATCTGACTACTTAGTCAGACCTAATCCTGCTCAGTTTAGCTCTGAGAAATATCACAAACTGATAAAGAGGTAGTCAACACTTCTGATTATTTCTCAGTTGTTAAATGCAGCATGTTCAAGAAAGAACGGGAGTCCTTACCCCAAGGAGGATGCAGTTATTTCTCTGACCACCATTCTCCTGACTATCAGTGCATTTTTCTGAACTCTCATGATCCCACTGTGAAGTGAGTAAAGTGCATATTTCCTCTGCATAACCTCTCTAAAGTGCATGAACAACATTTTTCTCATCTCAAGAGTTTTCCATCTCTTGCCTGAAAGCGATACATGGAAGGGAGGGGGAACTTCAATAGTAATTGCTGTATCTCAGTGCATTTTGATAATACCAAGTGTGCTTGTGAAATCTCTCTCACACTTGAGCAACAACTAAGTTCTATGAGGAGACACTTCCCAGGTTTTAGTTTTGAAGAAAACATTGCTGCTACCATGAAGCCATGCCTGGTACAGAGAGGCCAAAAGGGGCTCAAATCAACTCAACAGCTCTATCTTCACTCTTCCTGTACTTTAGTATGTGTTCTTGCATTACTAGCTCTGGCACCAGTTAAACTGACCTGGGTCTCACTCCCTATTTTCTAATAAGTGCAATCTGTTGAATTCTGTTTGCTCTCATCTCCACACACTGTATATACAAGTTACACTTAAGACAGACAATTTACCTCTAGGGTAGGCAGTCCAACCCCATTGCACTCTCTCATTTCTAATCTGATAGCTAATTGTGCCTTGCAGGAAACACCTCTGTTGCTCTGTAATGCCTAGTACCGTCAAGACAACAACAGTGTATTTTGGAAGAAAAGCCACACATAGAAATTGGCACACTGTGTAACTCCACATTCGTCTTTGAAATGGTTACAAACTGCTAAATTACAAATTTTGAAATGTATCTGTGAACAATGTACAGTCATGGATAAACTGGAGACAAAATTTGTGAGGGGAAAAAAGATGAAGGTGGTACACTGAAGATAAGTGCAGGGTACTAAGGCTCTAGAGTAGGAATACATTAGAACCAACTGAAGCAGCTTTTGTTACAAAGTTTTAAGTGCTCTGGCTGGGTGAAGAAGATCACTGCTAGCTACTAAGATTTTGGTGTGATCACCTAGTGTAGAAACTTAGAGAACCCTGAGCAACTGCAAAAGGGAAAACCACTAAGAAAAAAACTGAGCTTCTGCTGTTTGAAAATAGTGCATATATGAATAAATATGTGGCAGAAGGATTAAACACAACAGTATTAAAGTTTGCAAGATCTTATTCCACATTTAACCTCTCTACTGGGCAATAAACATTATACACTGCTAAACACAGATGGCAGTATGCTGATCTTTTTTTGCGGTGCTGGTTAAAGCACTGGCAGTAACAAAAGGTATTCCTTTGCTGTGGCAGCCTACAGCCTGAAAATAATGCAGATGAAGAAAACCAGATGACAAGACTAAACACAGAAAAGGGAAGACTGGCATGACTAAGTGCTACTGCCATTACCACCTAACTTGAAGTCTGGAAAAAATTATGCTGATGAAGTCTACATTAAAAAATAAAACCAAAACAGAAGCATCTGTGTCACATTCAAATGCAACTCTGCACAGTCAAGTGGCAATTAGAAGAATTCCTAAACTGGGTTTAAATACACCAAAAAAAAAACCCGTACAAAAGCTGGGCTATAACCGAAGGCACAGGCACAGTCAAGGCTGTCTGCTCAGCTATCAAAATACAGAGCAGCTTGCCTTGAACTCACTTGGCTAAAATGCTTTCAAGTGAGTATTTTGAGCCTTCAAAATCACGTATCACAATACACGTTGGTTCATCCAACAGAGATACCATTCTGCTGGGAGTCAACCTACTGTTCTCCTCTAAAAATCCAATTTTGCAATTGCTTTCAGTAAAAGTAGGACTCAACTGATAGATTGAGAGTATCTGACAGTCCCTACCCAAAGCAAGCTGACAGAAATCTGAAATCAAGTTAGAACAGACTGATAAGAGAACTAGGCTTCATTTAATCCGAATGCAAACAGCTCTCCTTTGCACATGTTGGGACTGAAGGCAGATACTCTTCTCATTCATTATTCAAAATACAAGTGTTAATTTTTAGTGCTCAGATTTCTATCAGTTCATGGCAAATCACAGGAGGAAACTCCTTGCAGGCAGGGGACAGGCAGAAGAAAAACAATTTTATACTTTCTAATAATATGAAGTACTATGTTTTCTGGGACAATATTTTATTTCAGTATTAACTAGCCTTTTTGATAGCTACGTATATAATTCACACAACTCTAGCCTTACAATGAAGTCCAGGGTGGAAGCGTTATGAAGAAGCACCACCACAGGCCATTGGAAACTGACTTTTTGTCTGTCATGTTTCCTGTATCTCAGGGTCAGCCTGGATCTTACTTACAATCAGATTATCAAAGACATCCAGCCTGTAAGCACTGATTTAGTGAGAAAACACCACCCCTTCAGAAGATAATGCCCATATGAAAGAAACTTATCTATCTTAATTGTCTCATGATGCTTTTTACTTTCCTATTGACTCAGACTTACTAGAATTCAAGGTCCTTTTAATGGTATGTTTTATATATCCACAGATTTATTCTATGAGTTGATTTCATGCACCCTTAAAATAAATAAAATTTTGAACTAAAAGTACAAGAAGAAATCACCTAATGGCTGATACTCTGGCTTAAAATTAGGAATAAAATGCATCCAAGTCAGAGGTTTGCTGGTCAACCACCTTCACCTGTCCCAGTATCTCTATTTGTAAATAAGGAATTAGGGAATTGTTTTCATCTTACAAAGTGCTTTGAGGCTTTCAGGTAGACAGCATGTTATTCTATTCACCAATGAAACCATACTTCTCTTACAGTATGGTGCCCCACAACCAAATAGTAAACCTTTTCCCTGGGTAAACACTTTTGACACTTCCCAACCCTTTAGCTGACGTGAAAACTAACAAAGCTGAACACAAAGTACTCTCATCATTTTCCAGGCTCTTGCAACTTTACGATTTGAAAGCAACAAGCACTGCTGGATGCATATTCCAAGAACCCAAGTGATGCCTAAAGATCTCACAGACTACATTATCCAAGAGCTGGGTTAGTGGCTCTTGCCCTGTACTAAGAGAGTCTTAAGACAATAGGCAAGACATGGCCTCGGGCAGAGGTAGTAAGTGTTGGGCGTTTTATAGCAAGCTCCTACTCTCATTTCCAATGGGTCTACAACACATGCATCTGGAGCTGAACTATAATCACCTCCGAATACAACGGACACAGACAAGTCACAGAGGAACCTAAGAAGATTCAGAAATAAAAGGCAACTAACTGTGAAGCAGGGGGTGGTCACTTACCCACCGGCGCCCTCCAGTGGTCACAAAGCAGAGCAGGGAACTAAAGATAACAACCCCTTCGGAAGTCAAAGACACTACAGCTGTTTCACTACTGGACAGAAATGAAAATGCTGACACCTGGATATCAGATCGCTCTTTTTAAAATTTAGGGTCTTGCATGGTAACCTCATATCTGCTACCATTGAATACCAGATCCATAAAACGCGACATTCCATCAAGGGAATAAGATATTAATCACAAGCCACACAAAATGATACAACAGAAACCAAAGTGATTCCCAGACAAAAATGTTTACTTGTACTAACTCTCCAAATGGATACACATTCACAATCTTTATGCAAAATCAGTACACGTCCAGGGCGAGTTAAATATGCATCAGTAGAAGATAATGCCTTCCTTAGTATTTAATGTTCATAAATCAAGAATTAGTTACAAATTTCTGATCCCTTACACAGAGGTTAATGTTTCAGTAAGACTATCCCAGTACTAGGCAAAACAGAATGTTTGTAGAAGAAGATTCTAATCATTCAGTTCCATTTTATTACATGACAGTCTTTTAATGAGCAGTAAATATTAGCGAGGGAGAAGGAAAAAAATCTAGTGCCAAGCTGAATGTTTTCAAGCAATGAAAAGGAAATAAAAATGGTGAAGTATCTATAGAAATCTAAATTATTGTAGTTACTAAAATCTCACTTTTTGTCTGAAAAAAACAAGAATATCATTACAGACTGGAGGAAAGAATTCCATAAAAACCTTTTCTCTGGATTTGTCTTAGAACAGACTTCTGTACAAAACAAAAACAATTAAGATTGTGGGGGTTCAGTGGTAGAAGTAGTACTGGAATAATAAAGAAATAATCTTAAAATATATATTAATTTATGGCATTTAGCCCTTTAAGTATCATACAAAATGCTACTGTTCTACATATTACATGTAAAAAAAAAGGGGTTTTTTATATATATATGTTTCTAAACACACATCAAGGCAAAGCCAACCAGCTTGGTATTAAACAAAACAAACAAACCACAAAGCATAAGCAGACACACTAAAAGTTACGCAGTAATAAGGAGTGTATACTCCATGTGTGCGTTACTGTAACAGCACCTGCAATCTTAACACATCCCTTTGTCTAGGCAGAGTGCTTACTCTCACTCAGCAATATCGGTGATCTCCTCAACTGCCACAAACACCTGACATTATTTTACTCCTAGCCATCTGTTATACTTTGCACTAAATCAGAAATAAGGCAAAATAACTTTTCACATCAATGATTATCTGATGACATTCATGAGATCTTCCAAAAAATAATGCAAAATACTAGAGAAGCCCAAGAAATGCTACCCCTGAGCTGAAGCATATTCCTGTCTATACAAAGCTGCCTCAATGCTCACCTATCTCAGAGCAATCCAGGCTACTTAAGTAAGTATGACAATTATTCCCAGGCATCACCTTTGTTTTAGCAAGTTTTGAATGACAGCTTATAACTTTATGGACTTGTTTTCATGATTTCTGGTCTAAAACCATAATTGAGAACAGTGAATAACATTTTTGATACTGCTCAGAGGTTTGGAATGGATAGTTGGAGCAGATGGGCATTCCTGTTGAGCTCTATCAAGCTCGATGCTAACCCTTGCCTCCCAGCTGCAAGAATAAGTCCACTCTTCCGGTACCTAGCATATATTTTACCAAAAAATATTACAGCTTAGTATGCAAGACAAGCAAGACATTTCATTTGTCTACCTTCTCTTGCAACAACCTTCTAAAAATAATTTTAAAAAACAAACAAACAAAAAAAAACAAAAAAAACCACCCAAAAACCAAACCCCAGCCAACACTACGCCCAAATTCCATAAAATCAGATTCTCCAATAGCAAATAAAATTAACCTCCCTCATAAAGCAAAGGTGCCTGAAAAAACTGATTGAGATAACTGGGGAATAAAAATGACAGATGACTTTGAGAAGCCTTCTGGGAGATTAGTTGTAAAGGACTTGGTCCAGCACCTGTGCAAGTTTTGTCCAGTGAAAGAGTAGTTTCACAATTCATCATTTCTCTGGGGAGGCTGGTTCAGAGCTACGGTCCAGCTGACAAGTCAGTCACTGGCAGGCACTGAAATGAATGCAGTAAAGGGTAGTGGCACACAACCCTTTTAACAACACAAGCACGGTCTACCAGGGAATTCCCGAAACATTCCTTGAAGTGCTGTGTGGAGTGCAACACTTTGTAGCTGTAGGTTAAGCCAGAAACACAGCATAGTAATTCTAAGCAGTGGATATTCTGAGGGTGGGATCCTTTCACACCCACCAACCACCACCAGTGAGGAACAATCACAGGTACAACACTAAAATGTGCCCCAGGCTTCAGGGTTTAGAATCCCCAGATCTGAATCTCCCACTTGTTTTGGGGAATGGGATTCTAGAAGAGCCTAACATCTGGGAATGGCAAGGGAAAAACAGAGAAATACAAAAATGCAAGGATTAAAAAACAGAAGGGGAGGTAACAATCCCCCTCTAGCATATTCCCTTTAAAACAGTGTAATTAAAAAAACCTTGAAATTCACTTAGAAATTGGTTTCAAAATAGTCTAACAGTTTCAAAGTCTTTCAAAAATCAAAATATTCTTCACCAGAGTCAATTAAAATATCCCTGTAGCCCCCTGAATAACTGCTACCGCTTGTTTTGCATTGATAGTAGTTAAATTAATATAATCATAAGCATGGAAAATGCAAAATTTAATTTAAAATTTAATAATACAGAATAAAACCAAGTTCTAATAGAAAGCCTCCTAATATTTCAAGATTATGGGCTTGATTCAGTCTCCGTCAAAATCAGTGGGATTCTTCCCACCATGTCTAGTACATTTTGGGCTAGGCCTTAATAAGAGACAAGGAAACACTGTGCTTTATGGTGCAGGAACACTCACAAAGTACACTTGTGGATTGACACAAGATATGTAGTGCAAATTTTGCATTGTGTAACTTAAACCAGTCGTGTTTTAGACAGTAAAGCAACAATCACCAAGCCAATCACAACGCTGTGTCAAACAAGGCTGCAGAACAAAAACCAATAGCCATTCAGAGACATTGGTATTGCTGCTGTTGCCTAGTTAGCAGCTTTGAATGAAGCTTAATGATACATCCACTTGAACTCGGATATAAATTTGAAAGGCAGAAAGCTGCATTAGTGTGATGCCCTGATTGACTTTATATATGCTCTGGATGACTTTGAAGGCAGGATATCATCTCTCTGACAGGCTTCCCTTCATAGCAGATCTGATACACAGCAGTGAACAGTGGAAACCTGAGGAAACAGGGTAGGGAAAGCAAATACACTGTTAAGCTTATTCTGTAACATTTTTTAAATGAAAGAAATGAAATGGGGTGAGGAGAGAGAGGGGAAAAGCAAGATGGAAAAAAATTTCTTAGTGTTTGTCAGGCACTAAAGTTGTGCTGAAAAGCACTGGATAAATACAGAACCTATATGCATCTCTAAAACGAGTTATTCTCAGAAGCCTAGCTAGCTATAATGGAGCCTGCAACATTCATTATGTATGGCACAGCCATTAAGAACATTCGCATCTTTCATTGACATTCTTATAGCAGTACTCATCTCTGGTTAAAAAGGATAACTGTCACATCAGCAATGTATTACCTCTGAGCAGTAATATGGTAATACAATTGCAGAACGTGATACAAGACTCGAGAAGAAACTGAAGGTCAAGCTTTTGAGTCCAAAATTAAATGTGGGTTTTGAAACACTAAATTCTACCTTTTTTTTTTTCCTTTTCATTTTTAAATGGGCCATGTTTCCAACAACCTCAAAATTACTCAGGCTTCTATGATAATCTGAAGGCTTATTAAAGCCAAGAAGCTTTACAGAAATTTGTATTTGCCTTCTATCCATCCTGAATAGTGAAAGACAGACAAGTCTCCTTTTCATACAGAGCCTGCTGAATTTCCAGGATTATCTGTTCACCAAATGCCATTTCAGTGTGGCCTACAAAAAGCCTACAAGAACTGTGGCCTACAAGTTTGATAAATCTTGACCAAACGCACTACATTATTTTGACTGAAATAAAAATTAAGGAGTATGGGAGGTAGTAAAATACTTAATATCTGAGTGATTCAGAATGCATCTGGACTAGGACTTTTTCCACAGGAAAGTGGTCCCATGAGTTACTCTAAAGCTTTTATCTGTAATACAGCACCGAGCAGAACCTCTAACCAATACTGAGCATGCCTGCCCATACACTCTGCTATTACATGTTATACTGAAATAGCTCTGAACTAGACTCCTCAGAGTGAGCCAGAGGTCACAAGAGAAGCCATGAGCCATGCAGGACTACCTGTACAGAATAGTGACTACTGACTTTTCAGGGGCAGGTACAGGATTTGTACTTGGCTGAACACAGTAATTTGCATTACTGGGAGGAAAAAAGTGGGTGAATGGATATGCTTGTGAATTCATTCCACCATTTCTATAGCTTTTTTTTTTATCTGAAACATTTTAATGTCCTGCTATGAAATGCATGTGCACTTCCTTTGGTTTCATTTTTGTGGAGAACAAGAGAACAATAACAGCAATAGCAAAAACTATTTCAGGTCAATCCAACTGACTTGATTTTTGGTTTTAATTCATCAGTGGAACCAAGATTAGCATATAGCCACATAGATACTCTTTCAAATCCAATTCTACACTGTTTAGGTTACAAAACCCTCACAAGGAAACACGCAGAAAAAAAAATACACAAAGACTTCTGCATTTATTAAGAAGCCTGACTTATAACTCACCTTGGACAATACATTGGGCTAGGGGGGTCTGAATTTGCTTTTGACATAAAAAAATTAAATGTAGCACTTAAAACATTTGTTCTGCCTATATGAATTGTGCCACAAAGCACGTGAACCTTCTAAGGAAAAGCAAGTTTCACAAAACTTTAGGTACAGATCTGGCAGTTACTTCTCACTGAAGAAGGACCACTACTACAAACCACATCTTGATACTTAAATCTCGCTGTTTATCACTGAGATCATTACTCTGCTGCACGCAGGTTTGCCACACTTCACATAGGGAAAGCTATGGGAAATAGGGAAAGAATCAAGGCTGACTGCAGGCTCAGGCCCAGCAAACTCCAATTGCATCTTCTATCTGAGCACTTTAAGAGGGCTAGCTCTACAATTGTTGAAATGAAAAAACAAATTGCACTGTAAATATCAATAGGCATCAACCCTGTTACCAAGGCTCTTCTACTGAACTTTGACTTGTGCATATTTCTATGTAGCCTTGGGACACCTTTTGTAGGATCAGAGTATAACATTTTACTCTTATTAGACTCTAACCTCTTTACTTTGAAACCATGGTTGGTTTACTGTGATTTGTATTTGAAAGCACTAGCAAGAAAGTTTTTGATAAACACTTTGCAAGTTGCTTTCAAAGTCTTGTTGAATGAGACCATTTATGAAGAACTGACACATATATGTTGGTAGACCAAACAGAGATTAGCAACTCACTGGTTTTATGTATTTAATTTAAAAAGTTAAAAACACAACCTAAAGCCTTCTATAATGCACTCTATTTGTTGTAAGATAGAATAGGAAAAAAACAACCAACCAAAAAACCCACCAAAAACCAACCAAAAAACCCACCAAAACCAACCAAAAAATAATAAAGAAAACCTCAAACACAGTCTCCTGTCTCATTTAGGGAATCATAAACAACAAAGACTGAAGCCAACATTTTAAATAGATATTTTTCAGCAGTTAGCTTAACTACTGTACACTGCAGAAATAGAGTTAGGTGCTTTACATCCAAAAATAACATCAAAAATAAGTAATTTAATGCAGCCAATCCATTAAAACTGGACTTTAAAAACTGCTTTGGAATAAAAAGTAACAAGGCTTGGTCTTCTGACTGGCAGTCATTTATTTTCTAATTTTGCCTCCTCTACAAAAGGAACAGATACGATGCATCCTTTAATCTCATAAGGAGACAATTGTGTCCGTGGCTTTAGGAATCACACATGCTCTGACTTGAATGCAAATGAACAAGCCAGGAAAACCTGCTTAACTTTATACCACAAAACCCCCCCTGACCTACACAAGCAGATTGTAGATTTTATCCTAGACCAAAGTGGAAGTCACACTAGGAAAAGAATCACAGAATGGCTGAGGTTGGAAGGGACCTTAAAGATCACCTATGATCATCTAGTTCCAATCCCCCTGCCATGGGCATGGAAGCCACACACTAGACCAGGTTGCCCAGGGCCACATCAAGCCTGGCCTTGAACACTGCCAGGGATAGGGCAACCACAACCCCTCTGGGCAACCTGTTCCAGTGCCTCACCACCCTCTCAGTAAAGAACCTCCTTCTAATCTCCAGTCTAAATTTCCCCTCCTTCAGCTTGTAGCCATTCCGGCATGTCCTGTTACAATATGACCAGCTGAAAAGTCTCTCCCCCTCTATCTTGTAATCCCCCTTTAGGTATTGAAAGCCTGCTATAAGATCCCCTCAAAGCCTTCTCTCTTCCAGGCTGAACAACCCCAACTCCTTCAGCCTATCCTTGCAGGGGAGGTGCTCCAATCCTTTGATCATCTTTGTGGCCCTCCTCTGGACCCACTCCAACAGGTCCACATCCCTTCTATGCTGAGGACCCCAGAACTGGATGCAGTACTCCAGGTGGGCCTCATGAGAGCAGAATAGAGTGGCAGAATCACCTTCCTACACCTGCTGGTCATGGCTCTCCTGATGCAGCCCAGGATATGGTTGGCCTTCTAGGCTGTGAATATACATTGCTGGCTCATATCCAGATTTTCATCTATCATGACCCCCAAGTCCTTCTCTGTATGGCTGCTTTCAAAAAGTTCCTCTCCCAGTCTGTACATATATCTTGGATTGCCCCTATCCAGATGCAGGACCTTACACTTGGACTTAGTAAACTTAATCTGATTCTCACAGGGCCACTTTTTGAGTTTGTCCAGGTCCCTCTGGATGGCATCCCTCCCTTCTGAAAAGAGCTGAAAAGGAAAGAGAATTGCAGTATCTGAGCTAGAATCCATGCAGATAGAAGCAGTCACTATCGAGACAATCACCTATACAGATCCTTAGTTACAAAGGTCCTTTCCTTGGAGATAAGTAATTAATTTACTACTATGAAGTGAGTTATAGAGCCTCTTCACAAGTCTCTTTAGGAAACTCAGCTTCTATTTTGATGTATTTATTCTTTTCACAGGTTATAACATACTCGCTGTGCTCTTCTGTGATAGCAGAAAGCAATAATACACTCTGTAAACAGAAAGGCATTCACAAATGTACCACATCATTAGCTCTACATAGAGCAATATTATTTTGTGGTTCTGTTAAAATCTTTCTGTGATTTTAAATGAGGCTTAAGGTACTCTTTTTGCAGTGATTTTCTTCTTGGCTGTTAGCTTCATGAAGATACCAACACCAAATACACAGAAAGAATTATGGACATAAAAAAGGGGTATGTGGAACTTGCTTTATCTGTTCTTACTTTTCCAGCATTCCTTTCTGTTTAAGGATGCGATACACTTCTGCAGAAGTCTGTGGTCCTTGCAGTTTCTGACCATTCAACATTTCTTGCTCAAGTTCTTCAATAGACTGAACAACAGAAGGAAAAAAATAAGAGAGCTATGATAAAGTTTTCATAAGCCTGACAACACCAGCAGGATAGAAAAAAAAATGTTGCTATGGGTTTTTCCTTTCTCAAATGTGATCTTGAGTAAGCATATATGATATTCTGATGTTCTCCCAGATCCTTGCTTGTAAATATTCTCCTCCTTAAATCTGCATTTCCCAACACCTTATCTCTCCAGCTTTTTTTTTTCCCAGTCATCCCCTCCTTTTTAACGCCTTTACACTCATTCTAGCCCTGCAACACACTCCAAAATGAGAGGCTACTCACAAGAGTACAGGTAGCATGTCTCAGACAAGACCCACAGTACTAGTACTTGTAACAACAGATCTCACCCAGTGAACAAGATACCTTTCCAGTTTTAACGAATGCTTCTGCTACGCGTCGATTCCGGCCACCATAACATGTTGTGATGAGATCAGCAACTCCACAGCTCTCCAGGAAAGTGGCAGTAGACACTTGTCCTTTGCAAAAAATTCTGGCAAATGCAATCATCTCCATTAGGCCAAGACGAATAACTGCAGCTTTGGTATTGTCACCACAGCAAAGGCCATCACAGAATCCAGCTCCTACTGCTACTATATTCTAATGAGAAGTGAAAAATCAAATGGAAAACAAGTAAATTATTGCTTACAGACTTCTAGGAAACACCAAAAGACAGAGTGCAGATGTTCTTAAAAACTCCAAACACTTTACTGATATTAGACTACACTGTTGGTTTAAAAAAAAAGTCAAGTCTTACATTACTAAGTAAGCTGTAGAACAAGTTGTCCCAGGGGCTATGGAGCTATTATAATCGACTATTTTTAAGAACAAACTGGTTACACTACCCCCAAACAAGGTTTTATCTAGACCGAGCTGCTTCTGTAAGGGGTAAAGTTAGACTGACATCCCACAGTAATCCTTTTTATCCATATTTTCTTTACAATTACAGTATGCTGAATCTAAGATTATTAACTCCCATGCTGCTATGCTAAGGAACAAAATTCAGCCAAGTTAATAGTATTCAGCCCTTTTTAAGTATGCAGAGTTCCTGCAATAGTAATAGTTAATCAAGGATTCCCAGAAGGTTCCTGACACTGAAAGACCTTTCCTGAGCATATTTTTTGTTGTTTGATTTTTCCCTTAGACATGGTAGCAGCCTTCTCCAAAGAACGTGCTGTTTCTTCAAGAACAAACAGCTATATAGTCCCTTCTTTGGTTTACAAAGATAGATTAGCTGAGAGACATTTTGAGTGAAGTGACTGTAAAAGTTATTTTCTGGCCTGGGAGTCAGGGACTAGCCATGGTTAGTTTATCTCTACCAAAAAAAACCCCCAAAACCCTACCAAAACCCAAAACACTCCAAAAAAATGACATTTTGATATACTGATAAAGCAAACAAGGAAGCAATTGATGTAGTGATACCTTTCTGCATGTAACAGCAGCTGCAGTGACCTCAAGAGAAATGACAGAAAAACCAACATTATGACACCTAAAGTAGCACCCAATGCAAGGGAAAAGAAACAAACAAAAAACAACCACCAAGCGAACCAACTTTAACTGTTACTGAAGAAACAGCAACAGGCAGAAGTTGTTAATGAGAGCAATCAGCTGATTAACAGTCATTTTTGTTTTGTTTTTTTGGACTAGAAGAAACAAAATACTGCAGGCAGCTGCAGTGCTGTGTGGCCAGTCATGGCTAGATGACTGAATCAAATGAGGTCAGAAGATGAGTCATTGCTTTTTGAGGTCTAAAGACGACCTTAAAAATTGCAGAGACATTGAACATCAGACCTGAAGCAGCAAAAGACGATCAGATCCTCATTTGTACAATGTTCCCATTGTATATTTTTTTTACGTAGTTTGTAAATAACAAGGAAACAAGACAAATGATTATGCTCTAGAACACAAACCCCATTCCTTGGAGACTGTTACATCCTGGTCTACATAACCCTCAGGCCACAACTATGAATTTACAAGGCCTATCATCTGGTTTCATTTAAATCCTTGAAGAATCTATGACAACTCTCTCATATCTAACATACTGTAGAGAACTGAATTATACCACACCAAAAGTTCCATCTTCCTGAAGAACAAGTTGCTTCTTTTAAAAACAAACCAACAAAAATATCTCACAAAATTTGAGACTGGGTCATCTTTCAGTTCAAAACTAGACCAAAACAAGCAGCTTGGTACTTGAAATATGTGGCTGCAGGCACCAAGCTGAATTTGTTTCAGGAAGATGCATAAGCAAAACACAAATTAACACACAAGAGCCTAGTGGCATTAGCACTGTAGCAATTCTCTGAGAAGCAGATTGCAGGGGGAGAATCACCTATTATCTGCTAAAAACATCTTCCTGTATCTGATATGGTTGATCCTGAACGCTGCCACTGCTACACTTGAAGTTACAAGAGTTCCTGAAAATGCAATGGGTATTCATTTATGCAAGAGGAGAGAGCCTGTGTTTCCAGCTCAAAGACTGACTGTATTTGCATACACAACATGGGGGTCTGAGAGCTCAATAAGAAAGGACAACTTTAGCCTGCAGACAAACCTGTTGTTCCAAGGTTCAAAAATACTGTCACAACCACCCCAAAATGACAACAACACGATGTTCCTCCTGGCCTTGAGGGATTCAGAGCTCTCAAAAGCATTTCACGCTTGAACAAACACATTTTTCCCATCCCAGCATTAACAGCTTTTTACATTAAAGCACACATCCTGTAAGCAAGATGCACAGGCTGGTTTTATATTGCATATGGTTTAAGCTATTAAAATACTTTGCACTAACAGTCAAGTGTTTAGCTAGTCTAGTATCTAGAAGGTGGCACTGGTCCTAGTTATGCTAGAACATGAGAAAGGTCTCAATTCAGTTATTTTATCACCAGGATAGTGAAGCTATGCCCCAGAAAAGAAATGTTGATGCCAGGCAGTGCTCAGAATACGTGTCCGAACAAATGAGAAAAACCTGTCTTTTACTTGCATATGACCTGCTGCAAACATGCCAGATGTCACAAATGCTCAGTATCTTTTCAGGTCAAGGAAAACAAATTATTCAAATTCTTCCACACTTCCAAGGAGATGCTGGTATCTTGCCTGACTTGGACATTTACAGTGGAGTT
This sequence comes from Galbula dea, assembly GCA_013399015.1. Lineage (NCBI taxonomy): Eukaryota > Metazoa > Chordata > Aves > Piciformes > Galbulidae > Galbula > Galbula dea. The sequence goes on along the minus strand of VWZX01001930.1, from coordinate 541,512 downwards.
TAAGTATCTGCTGACTAGCTGCTCAGTTTGATGTGCACACTCATCTCTAGTGCCCTTTCATGAGATTTGTCCAGAATAAAAACTATCTGGAACAGAACTCCTCTATCAAGCAAGAATTAAGCTAGCCAGAAAACATCATGCTGAGGAGATTTCAAAGAAAAATAAACCTGTAAAACTTTTTTACTAATTTCATGGGTTTATACACAGGGATTTCTTTCCTGCTAACCTCCCACATCACCACAACATTTTAAAGCAATGGCTGTGGAGCCAAATTACAAGCTCCACAGTCTGGAGAAATTGCTATCAACATAACAACTCCAAAGCACATTTCACCAAAGTGTATCCCATTAGCACGGTGCACAGACCCATGACCTCCTCCATCTCAGGACTTCCAGTACAACAGCTCTCACAACAAAATTATCAAGGAAATGAGTATGTCAAAAATTATGTTGTTATAGCTAACAACCTCCTTCCTGCTGAACAGGAATCAGAACTGCTTAGCTTGAAGACATCATTCATTGATGTGATAGTTCTGCAAGTGCATGGTGTAGTTTACACATAATTTTAACAAAGAAAACAAAGCAATACAGAATAATCATCCAAAACATAAAAAATAGAAAGGTAAGCCAAACCACCACACCTATCAGAAATGCTTCCATAACTGGTATCTGATAACATCAACTGCAGTGCTACTGGCTAGGGTATCAAGCAACTAATGCCTTCCTTTCACAAATGACCTATAAATTAACCTGAAAAAAAATAGTAATAAGAACATGTTTAAGCCAGCCTTTGCTTCCTGTCACCATCAATTTTGTTACCAAAAAAATTCCAGATGAGTAACTGTGCAAAATAATTTTTTCCCTGTTCAGGTCATTTCTGAATGTGGTTATCCACATGAACCTTACACCATGTATGTCCACAAAATACAGAACATAGGAGTGCTCACATTGTGTAAGTCAATGAAAAGGGGAATAGTTTTGTCAACAGACACAAAGAATTAATGCCAACTTCTTCCTCCCTTTCTTTTTGTGAACATACTGTTGCAAAAAGAAGAATGGAACTAAAATGCATTTAGAAGTATGAAATCAACACTTGTTTCATGACTGTCCATAAACTCAGTGAAAGACGCAGAAAGAGAACTTGGCAGGTAGTGAGTCTAAAAGCCAACTCTTAGAACATGCTGCTCCCTACTTTCCCATCTAGTTCTTCTGGAAACATCATGTAGCAGCTTTATATAATACATAAAGCACAATAAACTTAATTCTTTAAATGAAAATAAACCCTCTTTGCTTCTAGAAAAATCATCGTCCCATCTGTGTACCAACTGCAGTCTGTTAATCTTACCTTCAGAGCACCACAAAGCTCAACTGTATCTGCATCATCCACTACAGTTATTCGGAAGTTTGGAGTCTGCAGGAGTTCTTTGAAGAGAAGGCCATTTTCCAAGATTTTGCTGCCTGTTGAGAGACAGAAAGGAAGGCTAAAAAAATGAATAATTTATTTGGGTGTTATTTAGCCTTTCCTATGCAAGACAAAATACTTAAAAGCAGAGATAAAGTTGTTCTACCTTCATTCTAAACAGACTCCTGTTTTAAGTGACTAAGGACATGTCTACAACGCACTTAAAAGCTCTGCACTGAATTATTCTGGACTTCATAATTCATTGCCTGCTGAGCAATAGATTCTAAATAACAATTCCACTGATTCTCTATACTCTTTCTTTTTCTGAACATTCTCTTTAAAAAGAATAGTTAATAATAAAACAAAGGTGAATTCATGACGTAGCAGGTACAAGTCTACCAATTATTTTAAGGCCTTCATTCCAGAAATTACCTACTGATAAAGGCAGGTCAAGGATGTTTTATTGATTGAGCACTAACAGGTAATTCAACCCCATTCAAAAATAAGTTCAACACAAAAGCTGTTAGTAAGTGGTTACAAAGCTAAAATGCAGTACGCTGTAAAAATTAACACTGAAAAAGTAACATACACTGGGCTATTATGTATGACTACCTATATGCCTATACATGTGCGCACATGCTTATCTAGGCACTGAAGACTAGACACATCTTTGTGCTCCAAAGGTGTGCAGACAACACAGAATAAAAATCATGTCTAGCTTTTGGGGGAACTAACTATTTTCAGAAATTAAAATAAGATACTGATATCTTAAAAAAAAACCCAAAAAACAACCACCACCCAAACACGTACAAATACTCTCTGTGACCAGACACATGAGCTCAAGTACAGAATATATAATAGTTTAACCATACAAAGCTATGCAGACACAAGAAAACTCTCAAGCACAATAATAAAATAAAGCAGTTTATTATATAGAGGGTGATAAAAAGTATGCTTAGCATTTCAACTGCTAAGGTTACTATCTTTGTGAGAGAGACTAGGTAAAATCACACTCCTCCCTCTCCCTCTATTGACAGAATTGTCCTAGTACTTTTGGAAGTGCAAACATTCTAGGAAATTCAACATTAAAATAAGAAGAACCCGGTAGTTTCTAAAAACAGCTAGCTAATGTTGACAATTATAAAATTTGAGCTATTTAGTGTGCCATTGTACAGACAGGAGTATGTCTTAAACATTCTTATTACTTGGAACAGTACCTATTGTGGTTTCACAGAATTTCTCTGCTGCCACCTCATTGGCAATGTTAGCTCCCATCAGCACACTGATGTCTATTCCCATCTTCTCTCGAATAATGTCAGAGATCAGTTTGAGTCCCTCTGGGCCTTCATCTATTCCCTGCAGCCAACATTAAACGGAATTACTAAAAAGTCATTCATTAGACACAGTAAAGAAGAAAGCACACCACAATTAGTCTTGTCCATGGGTGAGAAGTACAACAAAGCCTATATAGATAAAGGCTAAAGATAACAGACTTGCTACCAGTGAAACTTCTGTTATTGTTGTCACCTCCTCGAGCTGTCTTCTTTTCACGAGAGAGCACCTTAGTGATTAGGACTAAATTCTAGATGATGGTAACAGTTTTTATTCCATGCTCAAAGACCCGATTCTAAGAAGTGTTGAATATTCAGCTTTGTTAGGTCTGAATCTCAGATGCTTATTATCAGTGTATCCTTACTAAAGCCAGTGAAGCACCTGCAATTAATCAGCTGTGAATCAGGCCTACACCTGGATTTGAAATTGCACCAAAACTCCCAAAATAGCATCCCAGTAAAACTTGTTTTTTGAAGAGGTATCTGAACTATCAGAGCCCCCTATGTGTAGAACCAAAACCAGTTTACTAGTAGAAACATAGTTTCATACCTTTGAACAGCTGTTCCATTAGTAGTAGTCAAAATTATGTAGAAAGCTGAACAACTGAGAATAATTTAACTTCTAACACACCCTTTATAAAGCATAAAAGTAGGGGCATAAATAGGACCTTAGAAAAGATCATCTCAGTGATTAATACTGTAATGGAGAAGAGAGTCTGGTACCCTGAATTGCCTGAACCAAGAACTCCAAAGGAGACCACTTCTCGCAAAAACACTTTTCTCCCACTCTGCTAAATGCAGACTCCTTTTGAGTTTTTAGAACAGGGGTATGGCAGATAAGCTACTGAAATAGTCTTTCTTTTCCACAGTACAGCACCTTTTATACAGTACTATTTATTAATGTTGGGGATTTGGTACTTCTGAGGATTGGTAATTTCGCATTATGACTTAAAGGCAAAAAGGCAGCGTGATCCTCTACTACTTCCAGATACACACATACACACACACACTTCTATGTTGCCACTACTGACACTTCAGGCAGGCAGTATTTTGCATTTCCACAGATCAGAGGTGCTATTCCTTAAATAATACTGTACAATCAAGAGACATGCAGAAATGACTGTACAAAACCAACTAATTAAACTACTGCTTGTATTTCTGCATTATTTTTCAAACTGTATCACTTAATGCACAGCTTTCTTATCTTTAAGGAGCCATACATAAAGAATCTGAAGACAAACACACATACATGTTGTACTTTTCCCTCACAGAGTCAAATATGTCCCCTCAAAATAACTCTAAGGCCCCTCCTCCTAAGCAGGCAACTAATAAACAGGAAAATAGCACATATTGGGAACAATTCCAAAAATATGAATATGTACCCAACAATTATTTATCCAAGTGAAAGAAGATCAGAGAGGCTTAGGTGCCAAATTCAGCTCTGCTATGAAACATGCAACTTCTGACAAAGTCAAGGAGAGCTGCCCCTGTTGCTTGTAGTTAAATCCAATGCTGAATGATAGACCACAGGGAAAAAAAATCAAACACCGCTCTTCCCCCATATTTTAGACTACAAAGTATTACTTTGATTAAAACAGCATGTATAAAGAAGCCACAAAAGTAGAGGAAAAAATGCATTCCTGCCTCTATTACTTAGTTACATTCTTGTGTTAAATCTCTGCCCTTTCTTAAATTATACTTTTAATGATGCTAATGATGCAGTTATGCCTTTTCACAAAAGCTAACATGTATCTTGTGTTCTACTATAAAAAATGAAACAGTAAGAGGCCTCACACCCTTTCTTTCAGAAGACTACCTGCTGATGCAGTGTCACAACATGACAGTGGGAAGCAGCCTAGTAATAACTCTGCTATGCATGGCAGGTACCGCTATGTTACTCGCACTACACTAAGTAGCGACTTTTTGTTTTGATGGGGTTTGTTTGTTTGGGGGTTGGATTTTTTTTTTTAATAATATCCCCCCCTTATTTTTCTTTTTTTAAACACAGCCATTAATCAACACTTCATTAAGACACCAGTAATCAATACTCAGAGCAGTAATCACAGGGGAATATATGCCCAGGCTCTGAGTTTGGATATGCTAACATAAACTCTAATTTATTGGACCGATTTCATTAAAGTTATTTCTGTCACTAAGGACATGAGATCATAAGCCACATTTAGCAAATTAAAGGAGAATAAAGTTTACCTTGAGCTTACAGAATAAAGCAGCATAAAAGGACAACATCAAAGCAGTAAACTTAAGGGCATCTAGGACAGTTGCGTGGTTTTGATGCTATGCTTTCAGCTCTTTTAACACTGCCTTACTTTATCCTTCAATATGAAAAGGTTTTCTACAAAACGCAGCAAGTGCACTTAGGAAGCATTACTTTTTCATACATCTCAGCAATAGATCAAGTCAACACTGCCAAAACAATACAGATTTGGTGGGCTTAGTTAGTTGAACTGAAGAGACAAGCTTGCAGTAAGTAGTGATAAGGGGTTTCCATTCTTCTTTAGCACAGATCTATAAAGGTAGCATTTTCTAGAAATTACAGTAAACAAGGGAACGTGCTCTGAGAAAATCGCCTACTCTCAACTAAGTACAAAGCAACAACACACCAGAATCTTCCAGACCTTGTGGGAATAACTTATTTCTGGGGGAGGGGAGGGGGAGGGCTGGTGAAAGGGAAAAAAAAGCAGCTCATATACATTTAAAAAATTCTCCTGACACCAAAACTAGAAATACTTGAGTAAAACAATTCCTGCACCTCTATCCCCTCCTATTTCCTATGCTCGAACTGTCTTTCTGGGACATGCTGAACAAACTCTCTTGTTGCAAAATATTTAACATTGAACAAGAGCAGTCACATGAAATTCTCTCAGCAGTTCTTAAAATTATCAACTCAGCATGTGGGATGTGCGTTAACAATCAAAGCATTATGCTTGTGCTCTGCTCTCCATCTAATGATACGTTTGGAAATGACAAATAAAAGATTGGAAAGTTTGGTGGTGCAAAATATTCTCACTCCCTCTTTCTTGTAAACAGCCTCATTTTCCTCTTTCTGCGAGTGCCAACCTAAACTAAACCACTGCATAACAATCCACTACTGACCAAAACAAATTTCAGTCTTATATCTAGAAAGGTTTAACAGAACATTCAGGTGAATAATGCAAAGATTTTTCATATCAAAATACCGAGCCATGACACATTCTCAGTTACTAAAGCAAAGTTTTACTATACCTTTATGAGAGTTATACCAAGTGCTTTCTTAGGTACTCGTCCTGTAATTTCATCACAGACTTTATGAATGAACTGATGAGGAATGACAAAAACCAGCAAGTCTGCATCTTGTACAGCTTCATTAAGGTTTGGGACAGCAACCTGTGTAGTTACGGGAAAGAAAGATCACATAACTTCTTAAAATTAAAACTACCCACAAGTGTTATCTGACAAGTAAAAGCACATTTTGGTCTTATACTGAATGCTACAAGCTACTGTACATCATCACTGAAAATAAGTAGTAAAATAAAGTTCCCAGAAAAGCAAAAGAATTTCAGCTTTTAAACAAGTTATTTTATGTCTTGAAAGGGGCATCTTCACAGCCACATCACAATTAGTGCCATGAAAATTCAAAATGTTCCATAACATTCAAATGAGTACTTTGAGTATGAAAATCTAAAATAAGAAGCTGCCTTCTCCTTGACAAAATAATCTTGATTTCTGATAAATCACTGCATGCATAGTTTCTTTATTTATTGCCTTATACACCCAAATTTCTCATCTAGGCCTCTTAACACCTGCCAGTTTATATTCTCTTTCCCTGTACTCATAGATTTTGTTTACCCTTTAAGAAGGTGACCTACTTTAAAGTCACTTTCCAGATTCCACTTTCCCTTACACTTGATCACCATCTTAAAATAGCGCTCGGGTTTAAAATGCAGCAATAGGCTCAACCTATTGAGAGAACAAACTTGAATGAGGAGGTAAAGGACAACAGAAACACCATGCTTCCTAAAGCCTAGGGACATGGGATTTCAGAATTATTGTTGAAGAGAGAACTGTAATGCATAGCAATTCATGGTCTTCCTGCCCAAAATCTCTACTGAATTGTCAGCTGCTACAGCCTTTTCCTACAATGTTTTGGGGGCAAGAGTCACCACTTTCCCACACACCATCATGCTGCACCAAAACATAACAAAGGTGGATCCTCACTGTTCTGCCTGGTAATGCCACATCTGAGTTGCTGATGTGTCTGCACATAGCTGAAACACAACTGAGAAGCAGATAAACTGCAAACAGCTTGCAGTTTGCTTGAGTAATACTCTACGTCTCATCCTGTAAGACTTGTTAAGAGTTTCAGAGTACCTGACATCCCTTCAATTCCCACTGACCAGCCAGCCCCTTCCAAAGTTGAGGCCTTATTTTTTTCAATGAGTATGAGCAGAGCTGTTAACCTTAACCTCATTATCACATTTGTTTCCCTCTACAGAAGCAACATGGGGTGGGGGCGTGGAAGAAAAGAGTACAGTATGTTGGATTTACTTACCTGCATAATTCCATAATTTTATTTGTTCAAATCCCTGATCTCATCAGTAAAACAGCATAATGTATGACATATTATAAACCCTAACGGTGCTAATGAAAATTTCTACTTCCATTTACAGGATGAGCAATATTCCCTCTGCTCCATAACCAGAATTTAGCTTCTGAGCCTTACCACGTTTTCTGGCAGCTTGTATCCAGGGAGATATTTTACATTTTCATGTTCATTGTTTATGATATCTGTCAGTTTTCTCCCATTAATATTCTCCTCAAAGACCCACATCTTCACTGTGGAAGCAAACTTTTGCAATTTTTTTACATTATTGCCTATTATTTTGGCAACGGCAGAGCCCCTGCAGGAAAGAAAAAAAGAAAATCTAAAAAAACTATGACTTTTACTCTAGAAGATTATCTCTAAAAAAAACCAGAAAACCACATGTTATCAGACGAGGTAACTATGTAGTATTTTTGATCTGGTAAAACAAGTGGAAAAATACACAAGTTATTCACACCTGCTCTTTTGTCCCAAATATATCTGAAGTAGGTTGGACTGAAACATTTACTGAAAATGTGCTTATTTACTTTGTCTGCTTATTGGCTATCCAGTAAGTGTTTGGGTTGCTGTATTTCCACAGATCAAATGGATTATATATTCAAAGCATTGGTAAAAGTGGCATACTTTAAAAACATGAATCATTTCCACCTTTAATAAACAGGAAGCTTTCTGTGTTAAGATGACTGACCCATCAATTGTTGTACAATACTGATAAGCATTTAAAGCAAAGAAGCACCTACATCTAGCAAAAGTTATAAGCTTTATGGTTATGCTGCCAACCTCACAGAATTTAACTGTTGCAATGGCATCCTCTGAATTTGCAGGCAGACAATTCCATTACTGTTAGCCTCATTTTCTGCCCAAGAACAGAACACAATGAATGAAACCTCTAGGATGGCGATCAATTTTACTACCCTATAGTCTGAATGCTATATGGAAGAAAAAGATGTAATTTTATAAACCTGTTAACCTAATTTTCTTTCCTGTAACAAAAAGGCAGCTTCATAATTACCAATCACCTACTAAGCAGACAAAAAAAATTTAGAAAGATGATATAAAAATACAGTCATTGATCTGAGACTTATGTGTGTGTATTTGGAAACTATACTAGTAGCTAAGAACACTAACTTTTCAAATGTAGTTACACTCTCACACTTCCCCTTAAATTTATTATGGGCATGGCTTGTAAAAAACTCATATCTGGCAACTAAACCAAAGAGATTCACTCTGTGCCAAGAGCTTTTAATATGGCACAACTCACTGTTCTGTACTGAATATATCACAGGCCTAAGGTCACTTTCTAAGTAGTGGTAGAAGAAATTACAGTATCCTAAGTAGACCTTCTTCAGTTAAACCATAAATCTGTACATCTTAAAAATGTCTCTGGTAGCTCTTTACACAATACAAATCCCTCTGGGTTCAGGAGGTGACAGAGAAGCCGCAATCATCAGCCATCTCTTATCAAGTTCATATTCCAGATCTGTACGCACACAGAGTGGTTTCCACTGCAATGGTAGACAACTCACGAGATGAACCCCCAAATTTCAGATTCACACAAGCAGTATTAACATTTAACACAGGTGTGTGCTCCTCAGAAAGTGCTTCAAGTTCCTTGAGCACATTAGTACTGCAGATCTGTATGTAAGGTATGGATTTTGACACAACACTATCTTCAGTTTTGAGCTTCACTACACATTCTGTGTGCTTAATGTTTATAAAGACAGAAATAACTGATTCAGCAACAGCGATTTTCAAACAGTTTGCTAGCATAAAGTTTAGCAGTATGTACTACTTGAGGGAGACATTAACTCCGTTACTATTTAACACTTAAATACCTTAGTTTTCTTCTTTTTTTTCAGCCTCTGAATATAGCATTTAAAAAGAGAAGATCTGCCTAGTCTTAGTTCCTGAATTCAGGAAGATTCTCCTGACTGGCTTCTCTGTTTTTTCATTTCCTGTTATGTCGCAACAACTGTTACAGGACTGAATTAAGCAAGGTCAAATAACGGACACCAAGTCTAAGATTGCTCTGTGCAAGATGAAATACCAGGTCCCACACTTGTTAATCCAACAAGGAAGTCTACATTCTCCTCTGTACCCTAACAGTCCTCAGCGTGTACTCTGAAATAATTTATGGAATGTCTGGCTTGTCTTGTATACTCCTGACACATTGGAAGGCAAAGGAATGGCAATTCTTGCCAATTTATTCTTAGCAATAACAGTTCCAGTGTGAGCTACAGAAGAACAAACATAGTAAAAGATTCCCTCATAAACCTTAACCCTGACATGCTCTGAGATATGGTTAACGCTATTCAAGTAATACAAGGTGGTTGCATGTCAAACAGCAGCGCTTTTCCTTGCATCCAAAGGGTGCCCAAATACAACCACATACACTTATTTAACAGTTCTGAAGAACCACATCTGATTTCAGGGAGCAAGACTACCCACCTTGTCTCCTGCCCTTTTACAATATATCTCAGGTGCTCTGCTTTCCCCTCAATGCTTCAGAAGCACAAAACCAAAAAACTCCTAAAACTGCAGTGATACCAGCACCATTGGAGGTTACAAGATGCAAATACAAGTAATATAATTAACTCTAGTTCTACACTCATCCCTGTAAAATCACCTCAGTTAAGCCACAAGTTTAACCTCCCATTTTTCTACAGCAAGCTCCCAGCCACATGAAACCCTCTGTCACGGTAACTTCCTATCTCTTCCCAAACTCTTCTGTTCAGGTTGGACAGTCAGATTAATTAACAAGTAGTTCCAGCAAAACAGGGATAAATACTGACCATGCATACCTTCTCAACCTGTCCTACAAGTGTTCTCAGAAGAGCAGGCTACAGCATGTATCTGAGGCAGTGTTTGCAGTGTATTAACTGAATCTGGGTACTGTCCTTGAATCCTGAGGCTCCAAGATGTATTCCCAAGGTGTACTCTCTTCACACTCAAGAAAGCTTATTTTATCCCCTATCTTAAAGATCCTAATACAATCACTTATCTGTCAGCTGAGCAAACCTAAATGGGCAGGGCCAGTGAATAGCACAGCTCCTGCTCCTTGGTGCCTTGCTAGCCATTTGATCCATCCCATGATATCCCATCAGATGTCAAGCGACCCCTGCCAAGCCAACTCGATTGTTAAGGTGATCTTCACCCTAGTAAACTGATCACACAAGTCTGCCTGGAAGTAGTTTATAGTTCTGGGTGACTGGTTCAACCCTTCCAAAGGGTCACTGTCATACTAAGCTCCTTTAGTGTTTTGTGGTTTTCTTTAATCCCAGTTACAAGTTGAAGGACTGTGAGAAGAGAAAGGCATCTACAGCTACTAGCATTTGTGAGACACAATCATCTCACACAGAACCACAAAATTCCACAGACTCCAAACTGCTAAATATGCCAAATCCCACTTAGTTCAATTACTTACATGCTTATAATTTAGAAATGACAGACACACAGTCCAGTAATCTAGGCTTAAAAAACATATAACCCCAAAATATCAATGATAAGATGCATATCAGTGTTTCAATTTCTTCCTGCTTTCGATCATTAAATGCTTCCACTCTAGGACCACAGTCCCCAGTTCCAAAAGTCACTTACTACACACAGGTACAAAATTCAAATTAAGTCCTATTTAGTTCAATGATTGCATATATTATTGAATCATACCACTCTTTGCAGCCAGGATTTGGTGTCTATTATCCCTTGGACTCTGAGGAAGAAATTACCTACCTCTCCAAGAATTACTGTTTTTAGAAAGATCTGGAGGTAGAGGTGAAGAGGCATGGAAGAGCTGTTGCACATCAAATCATTTGTAATTTAAAATTTTTGATTACTGTTGTTTCTGCTTTTCTGCTACCAAAAAAAAAAAAATCTATCACACTTATAAAATACGAAATAAGCTATCAGTTATTTGAATACATTTATTCCCCAAAAGAAAAAAAATTGCATGATCTCTTTCTCTCAGCATCACCGATATGGGCTTTTTGCCACTCAAATATCCACCCTGTTAGGCAGGAGCTTTTCTTGTTATTAAGCTGATTCAGTGAAGTGAAAACAAAATATATATGCACATGGTTATTGCTCGTAGGTAACACCTACAAATCCTTTGGCTTTTCCAAGTGTGTTTCATGGTGAATCAAGTATAAACGCAGCCAAACTTCCTGTAAAACTTTTTGCTAGACTTCAAGTATGGAAGAATGGCGACAATACTCCTGAAAGACTGATAGGTCTAACTATGCAATTTCTGACATATATTGTAATGCACACTATCTCCTTGTTCATCTTACAAGCTAGAGCAAGAAAAGCAAGAGATACTGCACTGAAATGTCAGCCTTTCCCTCAAAAAGCCATCACAAAGAAAAACACAACTTGGCAGTTCCTGGTATTTTTAACTATGCAAAACAGCACCAAGAGCTAAATGCACAGAGAGGGTAGATGGGGAGCAACAAGTCCAAGATCACCTTGACAAAAGGCTGTTAAGTTTTGTTTAATAAACTGCAGTATCTTACTCTATACCAAACTCCTCTGAATTTACATTTAGTCTTAAAAAACAGAATGTATCAGAAATAATGTATGCATAGCATTAGCAATTAAAGTGACAAACTATGAAGATACATTTAAATAACACACTGCACTTAACTTATTCATTGTAAATAGAGATCCAGGGTAAAAATAGTGATCACGAATGGTAGAGAAACAAAAAGAAGCCAGAGGATTAATAATGTGATGCTCCTCTTAGAGAAACGATCAGTTAATCTGTTGCTTTCAGTGGACACAAAAGTAAATTTATTTAAGTCTAATTATAAGCTAGTGATAGATACATCAATAAAACCTTTTCTCAGGCCTTCAGTGTGCCTCAGCAGAATCAATCTGAAAAATAAAACGCATCCCAAATAACCTAGTCTCTGGCAACTCCTCTTTGATCGACCCTGGAAAGCAGCTAACAGGAAACCCCGAGGGACGCTTTTGGTGAGAGGTGGACTCGTTACCGCAGCCCTTCCGGCAGCGCCTAGCTAGCAATGACCTGCTGAAAAGAAAACAAAAATGTCTAGTCTCTTTAGCGTCTACACCACCTGGCACCAGACAAACCACACAACAAAATGCCAAGTTAAAAATATCCTAAAATAACTTCCTCACAGAGCAGATGGGTGCACTCCAGAACAGGGTGCTCGGTTTTGCCGCTTCTCCTTTCGGCTGCTTCAGGGCAGCCTCTCTGCCGCCGAGGGAGGGCGAGGGGTGGAAGCCCACCCGTACGGCACAGGCGCGCCCCGTAGCCTGCCACAGACAGAGCCCGGCCGGCAGCTGCCGACCACAATGTGTTTCACTGCCAGCACCGGGGAGCGGCTGCTCTCAGCGCCGCCGCCCTAGAGGGGAAGCGCGAAACCCTCCGGCTCCGGACCGGGAACAGGACGGCGCTGCGCGGGAAGCGACGGCGAGGCCTGGGCAGACAGGAGCGCAGAAAAGGGCGGGCAGGGGCCTGCCGCCGAGGTGTCAACCCCCTCAGGGGCTACCGCCGCACCACTTACCAGTTTCCCGAGCCCACGATGCAGACCTTGAGGGGAGCCGCAGAAAGCGCCATGACAGCGGCGCTCGCGCCCCGCCAGAAGCCGCAACAATGAGCTCCGTCCTTCCCGCTCGCCCGCCTCCGCCCTCAGGGGATCGCGCTCCCCTCCCTGCGCCCATGCAGCTTGCCGGGAAGTGTAGTTCCGGCTCACGCCACTCGCGCCTTCAGCGGTGCCCGGCGTTGGGGAGAAGTCGAGGTTTCCCGCCGCGCAGTGCGAGCCTGAGGGTAGCGGCTAATGTTCTCTATCTCCTATGCATCTCCAGGGGAAAAAAAAGCAGAAGAGCTTGTTAGTTTGGTAAGATGGTTTTGAGTCATGTGTCGTGAACTTCTTCATCAAAGGTGTATTTTTACTGACTGTATTTAATAACAACCTGGAAGCCCTCAAATACGATGCTCTTGTCTCTGGACAAAAATGGTGCCTCCCTCTCTGTATTAGAATAGACCATATATCAAGAAAATACCCTTTTGAGCTTTTCATTACAGGGAGCTGTGGCAGATGACTTCTTTTGTACTTTCATGTGGCTTGCTAGGGGCTTGATGATGTTAGCTGGTCCTGAATGCTCTTTCTGTTAAAGGCTACATGAGAGAAGTTGGACCAGCTTGGTTGCCTTTTGCATCATCGTAACTGAAGCAGAGTGACCTGCTACCTTGTGTTCTTCTTACTGTTTGAAAGTGTGGTTTTCATTGACACTACTGCTGGTTTGCTATCAAATTAAACTAAACCAGAAGGGAAAAACAAAAATAAAAAAACCCCAGACACAAACAATGAAAAAAAAATCAAAAAAAACCCCTGAAACCATGCCTAAATCCAATCTGCTTGCACTAGTATCTTCATTTCCACTGGTGATATTTCCTAATGTGGAGAAAACCCTCATCTCATTATTGTTTGAGTCCTGTGAGGGAGCATTTTGCTTGCAGTTGCTTTAAGCACCCACAGACCAGGGTTGATAATGTCCATACTAGCTTTTGAGTGATTGGGGAAGGGGTAGTCCTATAAAATTCAGTAACAAGTGACTGGAGTGTTAATACCTAATGAAATACGGGAACCAAATGGTGCAAGAGTGGTGCAATGGTCTTTAAAACTTGAGGATCATTTTGATGATCTGGACAGAAAAAAAATCTGTTAAGCTAAATGGGAAATATAAAAAATATAAACAAATTATAATTTTATAGATTTTTCTCATAACTCTTAGGCCTTAATCTTTTGACCTACCTTAACTGTCATAGATATTGCTAGGTTGTTTGTTCCTTTTTTTCTAGGAAGTTCTCTAATTTTCTGACATCCAAGCATTTATCAAAACCTGACAAGCTCCTTCCAAATCTCAGTATCCAGAGATAAGAATGATTTACAACTGAAAAGAGTCCTGTACAAAGCAAAAACATCTGGCAACTAGAAAATACTGGAGACATACAAAAGTATAAAATATTTAGCTTTAGTTGCAAATTTCTGAAAACAGTCCTGATTACCTACTTGGAAAATTTCCATTTAATGTGCTGATTTTCTCATTGAATAGATTATTCTAAAAAATAATTTTCTTAGGATACATTTAAACCTATTAAACAGCAGTTTCCTTTCAGTTTATTCTTAGTGTTCAATACAGAAGACAGGAATCTGATTTATGTATAATTAGGTAATTATTGCACTGGAATAAGGTCTTGAAACACATTTCTAGTAATTATAAATTCTGCTGATTTTGTAGGACTTTCTTTTACATATATGCTATTGTGTGAGTGTGGGACCGGCAAAACTGTGCCTTCTTTAATATAGTAAACTCTTTATCCTAACTGTGGATACGGATTAGGTAGCACAGCTCAGCCTCTCTCTGTAGATGATCTCAAAGGGAAAAAGACTACAATATAATAATATTTTCATAACACACCTCAGTTTCTAAAGTGTCTTGAAGGCAAACATGAGGGTGGGATCCTGCCTAAATTAAACATAGATGTAACTGCATAATTGAATTAAGAAAGTACTTTTCATGTCCCACAGTCTTTAACTTTTTTGAAGGTGTACAGAACAGGAAAGAGTTAGGTTTGGCTTTTAGTTTGGGGGGTTTTATTCCCTATGATTGCTGGATATCTTCGAAGTCCTCAAAAAAGAAGTGCACATAAAGGCCAGGAAATTCTAAGAGGCACAAACATTTTACCGTCCTTCCCACTCAGACTTCCAACACCCACTCCCCTTCACTCCCTATTCCTTCTCATTCTTTCTTCACATAAAGTGTTTTCCCACCTCTTAGCTGTACTTATTTTGTTGGCTTTCCATTGAAAAGTTTCTCATCTATTCCTGTTCTCACTTGAGACTTCCTACATTCTCTCTACTATTCTACATTTTTGAGGATAAAAACTCAAGGCGGAAAGGAAGGTGTCTTGAGAGTTAAAAGCTATTTTACTTTTTCTTACATTGAGGCAAATGTACTGACTTTATTTTTAGAGAACTATAGGTTGACAGGCACCTTCAACATAAGTCATTCCTCCAATTAGATCACCTTTGTCTTCTGAAAGAAGAAGGAATATTTGCAGCACTGCTTGAAGATCATACTGCATTTTGGCAGGCCTTACACGATAAATACAATTTTAATATAGATGGGAACCTAGGTCAAGCACAAACTATAGAGCTTAATAGATAAGGAGAAATCTGGAAAATAAATGTCCCATTTTAGCTTCGTGAAGACTTTGTATCTTATAGATTCTGCAGCCCCAGTCCAAGGAACTGTGTCCCTATAGCTACAGAGGGCTCTTACCAAGCACATACAGAGTATAATTGAGGTTTTAGTGAAGAGAATTGAATTTATTTGCTGTGTATCTGCATTTCAGTGGAATTCTACATCAAATTTTGGCACAAAGTTATTAGTAAAAAATGGTTTGGATCATCTGAGAACTTTTTTTTTGCAGTTTGTTGACTGCAAGGGAATTATTGAGTGGGGGGAAAGAAAAAGCTCAAGGAAATTAAAATCTGGATCTTTCGATAAACTGCACTGGACAGTGTTGTCCCAAGTCTGGATTCTTTACTTGCTATGCAAAACCAATTGACACACAGAGTCAGGACACTTGTTTTATTTCAGTTCTGTAGAGAAAAGGGTGCTAGGTGATAATTCACAAAGCTAGCACACCTTTTGAGAGATAAGGTGCATATACAAAATAAACAAACAAAAAAAGGAACTACAGTAAATGATAGTCATTCCTTACTCCTAACCTAACATATGAAAGCACCAATTTACCATTCTGTTATCTCAACAATTAGTTCAGTGCTGCCAAGGCCTGATAATCCCTGCCCTGGGATCATACACATACACAAGCCCACCTGGTCATGAAATGCGGAATTTTTCTGACTGTTCACCCTTCTCTTTCAACAGCAATAGCATCCATGTAAGATAACTGTTCTCATCTAGGAACAAAGAATACCGAGTCTTTCTCTACCTGTACCATTGTCCCATGGAATGCTGCAATTAGGAAAACTGCTTTAACTGGAGTGGAATGATTTGTGCCTTTGTTTAGGACTGTGATGCCACCGATGACTGCACATATGTGGCATATTCGCTAGCATGACTAAGGGCAAGTCATGCCTGACCAATCTGGTGGCCTTCTATGATGGAGTGACTGCAGCGGTTGATGAAGGGAGTCCAACTGATGTTGTCTACT